>JAOTOM010003518.1:135000-162149 GCA_034440615.1 Ashinkailepas kermadecensis
GTCCGTGTCTGGACGTGGTCTGCGTAGTTGGGCCGGCAACCGGACAGCGCGAGCCTACCTGGGCCATGTCGGCACACTGACGGCTCGAGTCTCGACTACCTGGGCCATGTCGGCACACTGACGGCTCGAGTCTCGACTACCTGGGCCATGTCGGCACACTGACGGCTCGAGTCTCGACTACCTGGGCCATGTCGGCACACTGACGGCTCGAGCCTCGACTACCTGGGCCATGTCGTACACTGACGGCTCGAGCTCGACTACCTGGGCCATGTCGGCACACTGACGGCTCGAGCCTCGACTACCTGGGCCATGTCGGCACACTGACGGCCCGAGTCTCGACTACCTGGGCCATGTCGGCACACTGACGGCTCGAGCCTCGACTACCTGGGCCATGTCGGCACACTGACGGCTCGAGCCTCGACTACCTGGGCCATGTCGGCACACTGACGGCTCGAGTCTCGACTACCTGGGCCATGTCGGCACACTGACGGCCCGAGTCTCGACTACCTGGGCCATGTCGGCACACTGACGGCCCGAGTCTCGACTACCTGGGCCATGTCGGCACACTGACGGCTCGAGCCTCGACTACCTGGGCCATGTCGGCACACTGACGGCTCGAGCCTCGACTACCTGGGCCATGTCGGCACACTGACGGCTCGAGTCTCGACTACCTGGGCCATGTCGGTACATTGACAGCTCGACAACCTGGACCATGTCGGCACATTGACAGCTCGCTAAGTCTTCAGCTAGGAGTATGGCAGCAATCTCGAATATCTCGACCAGTTGGTAGCGGGTTCAAGGTCTATGGAACAAACGCGGCTCAGCCATGAACTGCCAAACAGCCTAACCACAAGGTCTGTGGAACAAACGCGTCTCATTCCTACGCCGCCAAACCATCTGACCACACATTACGATTCTTGTTATTTTCAAAGTAATGGAATGTGCACTCATGTTGCGCGAACATCGATTACCATGCGTCCGCTATTGAGATAAGTTTCTCAGTACCAGGCGAAAAAACCATCTTCAACAGGTCGATCAAAATCATCAGGCGTCAACAGTACATGGGGAAGCGGTGAGTTCGATACCTTATGTTCACTTATCTATGGATGCATGAAAATGGTTATGACCTGTGAGTCATGAGCAAAATGCAAAAACTCAACCCTTAGAGTAGTTTTTGCCAAAACTAAAACGACTTGTGGTAGCCAGCTCTGAGCACGGTTTAGCTAGGCTAAGGCCACGCAGAACATAAAGCTGACAATGTCCTGACCCAGACAGAATTGACAATCCCCTGACCGAGACACGATTGACATGGTTGACAATCTCCTGACCCTGACACAATTGACATAATTAAAAACCCTCTGACCCAGTCACAATTGACATAGTTGACAATCCCATGACCCAGACACAATTGACATGGATGCGTCTTATGGTGGTATTTACAGCTGTATTCTGCTCATGGCATAGACCCGATTCATGATCATGGATTCCATGCAGATGCATAGTCTCAGGATCTTTTGATGGAAGAGAAGGCTACCGAAGAGGGAGAAAAGCTTTGGTGTCGGACAACCGTCAATGGAGGAAGATATAGCAATAACACTTTCCGGCAATAACACTTTCCGTCTTGTACATGCCATAGCTGGGTTGATTTCATTCATCCGATGAATGTTTTCGGAAAGGAACCTTGGGTTCTTTTACGACGCATTCAACCGCTAGGTCATATAGCGTCGCCAACCTATCACGCCGATTGGTCGCGGGTGGACTCGGTAATGCCGTCGGTGGTGAGATTCGAACCCACAATATTGCAATCAAGAGTCCGACGCTCTACCAACTGAGCTACCGCGGCCACCGGGATGAATGTTTTCATCGATCGTGACAATCCGCGGTGTGAAATGTCGGCGTGATCACGATCAGCAGGTCGTACACGGACACGTGCCGCGCACATCACAATTCACAAACAATGTGTCCACACACTCGCAGCAACATCTCACGACGCGACCGCTACCGTCTCGTGTCGAAGGGCGCGGGGTGTTCTCGACACACATCGGCCGGACAGGGAGAGGGTGGGGTGAGGGGGGGGGGGAGCGGCTCGGCTCGGCTCCACACGGAACTCGGTCCGCAAATCGCTTCCCTTCCGCGATGGCGTCGAGCGGAATGCCTGGGGGAGCGCGCACGGGACGACACTATTTTCGTCGGCCGGCGTCAAATTGGCCTGTTTACTATTTGGGCCGGGCGCGCGCGCGCGTGCGGCCGCTCGCGGTTCGAGCCCGACCACAAAGGTGCCCTTCTGGCCTGAATCCGCCGCTGAAAGGCGGAGGGGGTGGGGGGGGGGACCCGGTCGGCAGGTGTGGTCGCGTCAATGGGTCGCCGGCCGGCTTCCCGGATAACGAGCTGGATCGTCGACAGCCGGCGAGCGCGCCACCGCGGCGGCTGTCGACCGCCAACAAAAACGCCGCAAAACAGTGCCGCCGCCGCGGTCACACTTCGCACGCGGAAATGGTTTCACTTTCGGCTGCCCAGCGACGGGCGACGGTGGAGGTGCCACGCGAATGCAGCGTCGAGCAATGTCCGCCGGCGCATGGCCGAACGGAGGCTCGCCGGGAGGCAGATTCACCTCGTCCCCCGACTTCAGTTCCACTTCGCTGGTGACTGCATGCAGTTGAAGTTCACACACATTGCTGATTATTTGACATTAATCAAATCACTGGATTTGCAGATGCGACATGTTGCGTAGACGCGTCATCTTGCACGCTGGCGCGTGTATATCCATTGCATATGTGCAGGATATGAGTACATGTTCTTTGCACAATTCTTGTTTGCAATGTAAATATACTGCGGGTGCGAAGGGCCAAGCGAAGTGGTGTTTTACACGGGCTGTCTGTTGCACAGAATTGAGATGTGTGTACAGGTAGCCAAAATAGCTATTTCGGCAGCAGCAGGTAGCCAAAATAGCAGTAAGTAGCCACTCGGTTCAGACCGACTTCCGAAACAAATTACTCCAAGTTACTTACAACCGCCACAACGTGCTTCGAAATCGGGCCATCCGCCAACATGCCAGATCACGGCCAAGGTACGACAATTCAAGATCCAGTGCAGTTCACGACCTGCCAGTTGTCCGACCAACCGTCGGCAGCCGAGACAGGCGACCCAGGTAGAACCCCACACCCTCGCATGGCTTCAGTACACTGCAGGAGGGTGTACCGCTGTGGCTGTAGAGGACCAGCGTGACACTCACGCCGGACCATACACCGGAGACACTGATGGATCTAGCAGCCCGACTTCGCGAATGCGCTGTAGAGAGAAGAGAGATGGAAAACAGACAACGCCGCCGCCCTGCCCTGCCCCCGTACTTCCCCTGGTGTTCCCCGGTTCCTGCACCAGCTGAAGGCGATGAGGTGAATTACCACATCTGGTATGTCAGAGTGTGTGTTGTGAAGCATCATCATGTCAACAGAAGAGTAGCATAGCCAGCTGCAGATGGTCCCGGAACAGCAACACACCAGCCACCATAGTGCCGGGACAGCAACACACCAGCCACCATAGTGCCGGGACAGCCACACACCAGCCACCATGGTGCCGGGACAGCAACACACCAGCCACCATAGTGCCGGGACAGCCACACACCAGCCACCATGGTGCCGTGACAGCAACACACCAGCCACCATAGTGCCGGGACAGCAACACACCAGCCACCATAGTGCCGGGACAGCCACACACCAGCCACCATGGTGCCGGGACAGCCACACACCAGCCACCATGGTGCCGTGACAGCAACACACCAGTCACCATGGTGCCGGGACAGCAACACACCAGCCACCATGGTGTCGGGACAGCCACACACCAGCCACCATGGTGCCGTGACAGCAACACACCAGCCACCATGGTGCCGGGACAGCCACACACCAGCCACCATGGTGCCGGGACAGCCTCACACCAGCCACCATAGTGCCGGGACAGCCACACACCAGCCACCATGGTGTCGGGACAGCAACACACCAGCCACCATGGTGCCGTGACAGCAACACACCAGCCACCATGGTGCCGGGACAGCCACACACCAGCCACCATAGTGCCGGGACAGCCACACACCAGCCACCATGGTGCCGTGACAGCAACACACCAGCCACCATGGTGCCGGGACAGCCACACACCAGCCACCATGGTGTCGGGACAGCCACCATAGTGCCGGGACAGCAACACACCAGCCACCATGGTGCCGGGACAGCCTCACACCAGCCACCATAGTGCCGGGACAGCCACACACCAGCCACCATGGTGCCGTGACAGCAACACACCAGCCACCATGGTGCCGGGACAGCCACACACCAGCCACCATGGCGTACCATGGCGCCGGCGCATACGGCGCAGGTAGGCCTCTGCAGGTGCTACCGATCTCGCGCGTGGGGTCATATCGCTGAAGATCTCGAATTCAATGAGGAGGACAACACATTCATGATGGCTGTGTCCAGGAGCAGAAAACAATCGTTCGGAAGGGACTAGAATTTGAGTGCCCTAAGGCAATCTTTGAGGAATAGAAAGACGTCAAGATTGAACGTCAAGGGTCTCGCGAACGGCGCTGCTCTGAGAGCCATGGAAGCTGATAGCAATGCAATTACGTCTCTTGCTTCAGACATTTGGCGGACAATTGTCCGTTTTACTCCCGCTTCGCTTCCACTTTGCTCGCACACCAGTTGAACCTGCCACGCCTTGCGTGACTCTTGATTAACTTGGGCACACTAATGCAGTGGCGCGGGCAATATTTCCTACAGCGAGAAAGGCCAATGATGGTGGAGGTAGAGGCTTTGGTGTAGGCCGCTGTCAATGTGAAAAGGGAAAAACCGGATCTCAAGAGAGGGACGACTGCGGCCCTTCGCCCTCCTTCACATGTGCTACTGCTCTCGAACATTTGAGGGAATACTAGATAGGGTTCCATGCTAAATCTAAGAAACACGAACACCTCGCCTGAAGTACATTAAGCGATACTCCTGGGCACGGGCCGATCAATCAAACGACAACAGAAAGCTGATGAATATGAAACTACCATCGATACGGGCGACTGAGAACGGCCCTACACCTTGTCCTAAAGACAATTAAGTTCGAATCTACCGCCTTCTGCATCATATAATCAGGCGCATGACGTACCAATACTGATATTGTTACCATGCTCTGCATGTCTGCTTGTCGTCGAGGACATGCATTCGCTGTTAGATGACCAGTGTGTTTATATCCTTTGTTCTCCAGTTCCTAAAAAAACAACACTGGTTATGCGCCAGGAGACAGTTAACCATATCACCTCAGCTAACAGATCGGTATCAAGTAAATCACGGTCGAGGTGCAGAAAGAAGACACCGGGGAAAGAGAAACACGTTGTGGGAAGCCAACTCTTACTTTCTAATTATCTTTTGTATTCATTCCATTACTCTTTGCGCACATTTTCACCCTGTGTTCCTTCGCCGAATAGCGGCACTTTCTCTGAGGGCGCGGCATATGAGGGCTGGGGTCGACACCAGTACAGGCCTCTGCCGGGGTCGACACCAGTACAGGCCTCTGCCGGGGTCGACACCAGTACAGGCCTCCGCTGGGGTCGACACCAGTACAGGCCTCTGCCGGGGTCGACACCAGCACAGCCCTCTGCCGGGGTCGACACCAGTACAGCCCTCTGCCGGGCTCGCTACTCCCACCGCTTCTCGCGTTTCCAGGTAAACGTACTGCCCCGGCGGCGCGGCAGGCTCGCGGCCCGGCAGGCAAAAACCACCGCCAGAATCCCCGTGTAACGGTACTTGGCAAAAACATCGTCCCGCGGCGCGCCGCGACCGCCGCCGCCGCGACCGCCGCGACCGCCGCCGCCGCCGCCGCCGCCGCCGGGACAGTCATGTAGATGCGTGGCCGGTACAGAGCCCTATGAGCCAACAGTCCGAGGGAACAACACACGGGTGTGTGGCCGGTACAGAGCCCTCTGAGCCAACAGTCCGAGGGCACGACACACGGGTGTGTGGCCGGTACAGAGCCCTCTGAGCCAACAGTCCGAGGGCACGACACACGGGTGTGTGGCCGGTACAGAGCCCTATGAGCCAACAGTCCGAGGGCACGACGCACGGGTGTGTGGCCGGTACAGAGCCCTCTGAGCCAACAGTCCGAGGGCACGACGCACGACAGATCACCGGGCACGGCGAGGCGCTGACGCTACATTGGGCTTGATACGCCTTCTGGGAGCTGGGAGTTAGGAGTGGGTGCACTGTATTCTTCCTCACTCCGTACCAGGATCGGATACAAGAGGAGGTACTGGGGGCATGAGTACATACCACCCAATGGCCCATCTGAGCGGAAAAGGCTTCTCAAGGACACACGAGCGCAACCCCCCCCCCTTCTGCTCAATTACTTCTCGTTTCAGCCGAAAGGGCTCGTGCAGACGAGAGCTCCAATTGATCATTCCTACATCCGCCCCTGCTCTGTACGCTGCATACATCTACCTATAACAGAATCAATACCATTCTTTAGACAAACAAATTGGTAGCGATGGTGTGATTTCTCTGTGCAGGGAAGCCTTCCGTTTATTTTGCCTCTGAGTCGTGCCAAACGGTGATGTTCGATGGCACTCTCACACTCTTCCCTGTGTGCACGAGGACAATTTGCTCCCTTCTGCTGCCCAGACATGCCTCGTGGTCCACCTGACAAGGAACACCTTCCTCCACCCGGCAGGCGGAGATTTCAGCTTTGAAGGAAGAAAAAGAAGAAGGAAGGAGAGCTTCGGCACTATCTGTCAACAGGTGAGCGCGAGCGCACGTCTAGCAGGGCGAGAGACGGCAGCGATCACACCGCACCACCTACAGCGGCGGTGACCATCCAGCCCCCCCTGCGCGCCGACATGAGAGATACCCGCCGGCAGTGGACGCTTGCGGGACGAGAGACGAACCACCTATGGCGGTGGTGACCGCCCAGTCCCCCTTCCCGCTAACACGAGAGATACCCGCCGGCGGTGGACGCCACCGCGCCTGCTCGGCGCGGTGGGCCTGGCCTGGCCTGACGTCGGCCTGCTCGGCGCGGCCAATCGGTGACCGCTGCCTGGAGGCTGATTAGATTGCCACGTGACACATTCGAACGTCCGCCGGTGTTCCGTCCGTGTGCCTAACCTAACCTAACACGCCGGCGTTCCGTCCGTGTGCCTAACCTAAACTAACACGCCGGCGTTCCGTCCGTGTACCTAACCTAGCCTAACACGCCGACGTTCCGTCCGTGTGCCTAACCTAAACTAACACGCCGACGTTCCGTCCGTGTACCTAACCTAGCCTAACACGCCGGCGTTCCGTCCGTGTGCCTAACCTAACCTAACACGATGGCGTTCCGTCCGTGTGCCTAACCTAACCCAACACGCCGGCGTTCCGTCCGTGTGCCTAACCTAACCTAACACGACGGCGTTCCGTCCGTGTGCCTAACCTAACCTAACACGCCGGCGTTCCGTCCGTGTGCCTAACCTAACCTAACACGATGGCGTTCCGTCCGTGTGCCTAACCTAACCTAACACGCCGACGTTCCGTCCTTGTGCCTAACCTAACCTAACACGCCGGCGTTCCGTCCGTGTGCCTAACCTAACCCAACACGCCGGCGTTCCGTCCGTGTGCCTAACCTAACCTAACACGACGGCGTTCCGTCCGTGTGCCTAACCTAACCTAACACGACGGCGTTCCGTCCGTGTGCCTAACCTAACCCAACACGCCGGCGTTCCGTCCGTGTGCCTAACCTAACCTAACACGACGGCGTTCCGTCCGTGTGCCTAACCTAACCTAACACGCCGGCGTTCCGTCCGTGTGCCTAACCTAACCTAACACGATGGCGTTCCGTCCGTGTGCCTAACCTAACCTAACACGCCGACGTTCCGTCCTTGTGCCTAACCTAACCTAACACGCCGGCGTTCCGTCCGTGTGCCTAACCTAACCTAACACGACGGCGTTCCGTCCGTGTGCCTAACCTAACCCAACACGCCGGCGTTCC
Organism: Ashinkailepas kermadecensis; assembly: GCA_034440615.1. NCBI lineage: Eukaryota > Metazoa > Arthropoda > Thecostraca > Neolepadidae > Ashinkailepas > Ashinkailepas kermadecensis. Next base: position 142,987 of record JAOTOM010003518.1, read on the forward strand.
GTCCGTGTGCCTAACCTAACCTAACACGATGGCGTTCCGTCCGTGTGCCTAACCTAACCCAACACGCCGGCGTTCCGTCCGTGTGCCTAACCTAACCTAACACGCCGACGTGGAGTGGCACACGACTGAGTAGCTGGCAGCTGGGCACGACTGGCAGCCCGGGGAAGGCCGTGATCCACAGCGCCCGGATACCAGGCCACAAACGCTGCGGCGCATCATCACATGCCACACTCCGTACGGCAGGATGACACGGGTGATGCACCAGTGTTCCACGGCACAGTGCAAGTAGACTGACAGTGAAATGCACGATGTACGCACTGCACACCATAAAGGTGTTGGCTCCATCACCGGAGCTTCCCTAAAGAGGGGAAGTTGTCTTCGGTTCGGTTATGACGAATTTGACCGGCCAGGTGGTTCATTTTTGGCCCGGCCCAGACCGGGCGCTGGGCCAGCACTACCTCTGACCAGGGATACCAACTTGACCAACACCGGCTCAGACTGAGCGCTGGGCCAAAACTACCTCCGACCGGGGATACCAACTTGACCACCACCGGACTAGACCGGGAACTGGACCAACAGTACGTTCGAACAAGGATACCAACTTGACCAACACTGGACGAAGGCAGATGCTGGATCAAAACTGGACCGGACGAAGCTAAGTCTCAGACTAAGACTGGAACGACCGGCCGAACGACCAACCTGACGGCTGACCGACCATCAATGCAGATCACCACAGGAATGCTATCGCCGAGCGTGTGGACACCGTCGACAGGTGCCGGCCGGTCACGTGAGTGGACGGACACGCCAGGTGAGGGCACCTGCCCGGAGGGGACCCCGTGCCGGCACCGTGCTGTCACGTGAAGGGCACCGCGGCTGCCGGCGCATCACGCCAGGGGACCGTCGAAAGCCTGCAGCCAGGCCGCCGATCGATGCGAGACTGGACTGTGGCTGTCGGCGTGTCGTGGCTCGCGACCTGGGGACAGGCTGGGGACAGACTGGCTAGGGACGCGGCCTGGGGACGGCCTGGGGACAGACTGGGCTGTGGCTGTCGGCGTGTCGTGGCTCGCGGCCTGGGGACGGCCTGGGGACAGACTGGGGACAGACAGGCTAGGGACGCGGCCTGGGGACGGCCTGGGGACAGACTGGGCACGCGCCGGAGCTGGGGCCGCCGCAGGTCAGCACACAGCCAGTGACCAGCAGCTCAGGCGCCTGCACGCCATTGGTGACCTCGGTAGGTCAGCGGGAGTTGGTAGTGACCTGGTCAGGCGGTGGGACGCCGCTGATGTCGCGGCAGGTCACTGACCTCGGTTGAGTGAGCAGCGGAGGTCGCTCCAATCTGATGCCGAGCTCGGCCGAGCCGAGCCGAGCCGAGCTGGGATCATTCGAGACTTGGCAACCATCAGGAATCACCCGGGACTGGCGGGACCATCAGAAATTATTATGGACTTTCGGGACCATTAGGTACCCGGGACTGGCAGGACCATCAGGGACAATCTGAGACTGACGGGACCATCGGGAATCAGCCGGGACTGGCGGGACCATCAGGGACAATCTGAGACTGGCGGGACCATCGGGAATGAGCCGGGACTGGCGGGACCATCAGGGACAATCTGAGACTGGCGGGACCATCGGGAATGAGCCGGGACTGGCGGGACCATCAGGGACAATCTGAGACTGACGGGACCATCGGGAATCAGCCGGGACTGGCGGGACCATCAGGGACAATCTGAGACTGACGGGACCATCGGGAATCAGCCGGGACTGGCGGGACCATCAGGGACAATCTGAGACTGACGGGACCATCGGGAATCAGCCGGGACTGGCGGGACCATCAGGGACAATCTGAGACTGGCGGGACCATCGGGAATCAGCCGGGACTGGCGGGACCATCAGGGGCAATCTGAGACTGGCGGGACCATCGGGAATGAGCCGGGACTGGCGGGACCATCAGGGACAATCTGGGGCTTCCGGGTGAACCAACGTTCAGCGGTTTGACTTGGCAGAGTAATGTCATCCCATGATTCAATGTTCAACGGTTTGGTTTGGCAGAGTAATATTATCCCATGATCCAACGTGCAGCGGTTTGACCTGGCAGAGTAATGTCATCCCATGATCCAACGTTCAGCGGACCAACTAGTGAGATACTTCTAAGTAGGAGAGATACCTCTAATAGTAAGATACCTCTAGGACGGACGGAACATGTCCGGGGCGCACATCTCCCCCCCCTACCGCTCACCTAAGCATCTTGTGATGCAGCACCAACCAGAACAATACATGTTCTTCCTGCCCCCATGAAGCTAACTTTTTGCATCTCATCATCACTACATCAGTCGTCCCAATATCACTACATCAGCCGTTCCATTATCACTACATCAGTCGTCCCACTATCACTACATCAGTCGTTCCATTATCACTACATCAGTCGTCCCAATACCACTACATCAGCCGTTCCATTAACACTACATCAGTCGTCCCACTATCACTACATCAGCCGTTCTATTATCACTACATCAGTCGTCCCACTATCACTACATCAGCCGTTCCATTATCACTACATCAGTCGTCCCACTATCACTACATCAGTCGTCCCAATACCACTACATCAGCCGTTCCATTATCACTACATCAGCCGTCCCACTATCACTACATCAGCCGTTCCATTATAACTACATCAGTCGTCCCATTATCACTACATCAGCCGTTCCATTATCACTACATCAGTCGTCCCACTATCACTACATCAGCCGTTCCATTATCACTACATCAGCCGTTCCATTATCACTACATCAGTCGTCCCAATATCACTACATCAGTCGTCCCACTATCACTACATCAGCCGTAGGTGATAATCTACGGTTACGATTTGGCGCCACCATTGGAAGTCGGCTGGATCCGCCATTGGAGACAATGACGCAGAAAGCATACAATCGATTAATATGTCACGAAGAAAACATGTAATCGATGAAGATGAGCGTAGAATGAGTACGAGTATGAGCATGACAATACAGTTAGAACCTTGCATGCTTCAAGGCTCCTTCCTAAACTCTACGTTGAATTTCAACACTAAAAAATACATGTCTGTTGTGTGATGTCTTGTGACGTTGCAACGTATCTGAAACATAACTGCGTACGTGGATATAACGGGCATGATTGCTCTATATTCTACAATGCGAATTTATATCATGACATGGCCAATTCCATTGATTTCATCATGGATTATTAATGTTGATCCCCATCTGGCGACTTGCTTTTGTCGGTCGGATTGTAAAACAAAATATTCAGCACGCGATGTTTGAGAAAGGATGCTTTCGTGGTTTCATAATGTGACTTCCTTCCCCTCCCCAATATTCCAAGGGCAATTGAGCAGCTCTCTTACTCTCATTGATGCCTCACGTTTTGGCTACATGTTCCCGCGCTACATTTTGGCTACAATTGCCCACTCTACATTCAATGTATCCCCATTCCCAAGGAGCAAGTAATGGACAAACGGCCTCTTCTTGAAGCTGCAGATGCTACGCGGCACCAGCTGGGTCGAATTCATTTGGTCCATTGATGGTGCATTATTCTGGATAACCACTGGCTATGCCTTCGTGAGCAGAGGTGTTGTCCACTGCAGCAAGACAAGCCACATGCTCGTGCGTCGCCGGGGACAAGCCACAGCACGCGAGAAGAACACCAAAAGAGTCCACACGTCCGCAAGAAGACTCCGATGCCGGCGTTCGTGGCGCGGCATCAGGCGACAGAGCGCAACCGCCGCCTGCAACAGCCCGTGGCGTGACGTCACAGCCAGCACGGCCATTAGTTCAGTAACCCGCCGACAATTCGTGACGTTCGTTTGCACCGCAGTGTGCAGCGCGCCGAAAAAGCGCGCCTGCAGCGGGCCGCTGGCGGTCGGATGTCGCCGATAATGAATGACACTCCGTCACCTGGATCACGTCACGTGACGCTGATCTGTCACCTTCCATGTCACGGAACTGGCCGTGCCAGGTCACGCAAGGTCAGGTCACGGCCACGGCAGCCCCGGCTGGTCGTGACCCACAGCGAGCCGCCGTTTCAGAAGTCGATAACTGCTCGGTCGACACACCCAACGAGAACATTGGCAGTCTAGGTGAGGAAGCCCAGCCTGAGGTGGACAGATGTGACTTCAATACCGCAGACTGCAGGCATCATAAACAGCCAAGGCCGGGGAACGCGCCAGGGTTCGGCTGCGCCATGAGAGCCCACACGGGGAAGCTTTGGCGGTGATGAAAGCCGAGCATGGCTGCGCAAAATCGTGGGCTAGAAAAAAGCTGGCACCGTCTCAGTGTGGCACTATATGGCACCGTCTCAGTGTGGCACCAGCTATATCGGTGTAGCACCATCTGGCACCGCCCCAGTGTGTCACCAGCTATCTCTATGAAGCACCATCGGACACCGTCCCAGTGTGGCACCAGTTGGTACCGTTTCAGTGTAGCAGCATCTGCCACAGTCTCAGTGTAACACCATCTGAAACCCTCTCAGTGTAGCACCAACTGGCATCGTCTGAGTGTAGCACCAGCTATCTCCGTGTAGCACCATCTGCCACCGTCTCAGTGTAGCACCAGCTGGCATCGTCTTTGTGTAGCACCAACTGGCACCGTCTGAGTATAGCACCAGCTATCTCAATGTAGCACCATCTGCCACCATCTCAGTGTAGCACCATCTGACACAGTCTCAATGTAGCGCCATCTGACACCATCTCAGTGTAGCACCATCCGACACCGTCTCAGCGTAGCACAAGCTATCTCAGTGTAACACCATCTGACATCGACTCAGTGTAACCAGCTGACACCGTCTCAGTGTAGCACCAGCTGGCACCGTCTCAGTGTAGCACATCTGACACCATCTCGGTGCATCACCAGCTGGCACCGTCTCAGTGTAGCACCATCTGACACTATCTCAGTGTAGCACCAGCTGGCACCATCTCAGTGTAGCACCAGCTGGCATCGTCTCAGTGTAGCACTAGCTGGCACCGTCTCAGTGTAGCACCATCCGACACCGTCTCAGCGTAGCACCAGCTATCTCAGTGTAACACCATCCGACATCGACTCAGTGTAAACAGTTGGCACCGTCTCAGTGTAGCACCAGCTGGCACCGTCTCGGTGTAGCACCATCTGACACCATCTCGGTGCAGCACCAGCTGGCACCGTCTCAGTATAGCACCATCTGACACCATATCTGTGTAGCACTAGCTGGCACAGTCTCAGTGTAGCACTAGCTGGCACAGTCTCAGTGTAGCACCATCTGACACCGTCTCAGTGTAGCACCATCTGACACCGTCTCAGTGTAGCACCAGCTGACACCGTCTCAGTGTAGCACCAGCTGACACCGTCTCAGTGTAGCACCATCTGACACCGTCTCAGTGTAGCACCAGCTGGCACTCCGTGGCCGACGCCGTATCGAAACTGAGCCCGTGCGTCATCTCACGACGTCCCGCAGCAGCGTCCAGACAAAACGTCCGATTGGACCCCAATGACGTCACCTGACAGAGCATCGGGTGGGTGGTGATGACGTCACGCGGCGAGACCTTCGACACGGCTCAGATGGTGGCCGCGCTGTGGATCGCGGGCCGCGCAAAACTACGTCACCGGCTTCAGTTTGTCTCCGGACCCAGGTGATCACGTCATAGCTGATCGCGTTCAGGCTCAGTTCAAGTGGCGATATTTCAACGGCAACAGCAGCGGCACAACCGTGTCGTATGCATGTACACAGATCGGCGGCACAAACTTTCCGCCGTACTGCACGCCAATTTGAATTGCGGTGCTCGAGGATTTGTGTCCCATTTGATTATTCAGCGGTTTCCAGTTGTAAGATATCTGTCACCATCTGCAGGGGAGACACGGGTAATCGTTTAAGTCCGCCGCACAGTCCGCACGACAGATGAATCCACATCAGCGCCACCGCCAACCAGAAAGGGCCGCGCAGCCACCGTCGACGGCCCTGTCGTGCTTCAGTCCAGCTGCACGCCAGGCCGACACCAGACGGGTCAGCAGTGTCGTCAGCAGTGTCGTCGTGACGTGCGCGACATCCACCGTCACGAGGACGGCTCGGCCATCCCCGCTCGGGTCTTCACATCGGGCGCGTGTTGGGGGGGGGTGTTGTGTTTTTGGGGGGCCATCCACCGTCCCGGCTCGCCTTCCCCCACATCGCCGGCGCCGCTCAGTCCAGCTGCACGCCAGGCCGACACCAGACGGGTCAGCAGTGTCGTCAGCAGTGTCGTCGTGACGTGCGCGACATCCACCGTCACGAGGACGGCTCGGCCATCCCCGCTCGGGTGCTTCACATCGCCGGCGCCGCTCCAAAACGAGTCAAAGCCAAAGCCGGCGTGACGCCAGCCGACCGCAGCCGACTCCAGCGGATGTGCCTCGCCACACACCGGCTCGCAGTTTTCTCCCAACTGCCGGCCGTGTGCACGGACAACCCGATGCCAATCGGTGAGAACTTCCTGGTTCGGCCGCGGCATGCCACTGCGCCGAGGGGGTGGACGGGGGTGGAGTGGGGGTGGGGGTAGGGGGGGGCTCTGCGAGCGAGCTCACGCTCTCGGCTCTCGGCGCCATACAGCCGGCTCCACGCGCTGGTCGGTACGGTCGGTATGTACGCCAGAGCAGGTTTTTTGCTGGTCGATAAAATGACTACATGCGCAAAAACCCCAGGAAAATCGGCCATTGATGGTCGGACGGCGGCAGGGTGGCGGCCGTTTTTGCGGAGGGCACCCAGGTGATCGTGGCACCCGGCTGCTCCTCGTTCACCTATTGTCCGCCGGCTGTGGCCACCAGAATTGGGCCAATCGTGTGGGCCGTGCGGCAGCCGTGTTTTGGCTCCGTGTCAGTGATCCGGGAAGGTCGCGGCCGGCAGCGGGAAGGTCGCGGCCGGCCTGCCGTCCGTTACCGTCCCCACGCCGCACGCATGGTGTCCGGTAATCTAGGGGAAGCCTCAAGGCCGCCACAAGGGGTGGGCCGCGTGGAACACCAGAGTCACGTACAGGAGAGAGCGAGAGAGGGGTGGGAGGGGGAGGGGAATCGAGTGGCGGGCTGTGTAGAGGTCGGCGAAGGCCGAACGGACTTGTCCAGGAGAGGGCAGGGTGGCTTCAACGCCAGGAATCGGCGGCTGCCGCCGCCACAAGTCGCCAGATAACTCGGCCATTGTTCGGTGGAGTGACGCAAACACTGACCGACGTCGGCTGGGGTGGAGTGATGTAAACACTGACCGACGTCGGCTGGGGTGGAGTGGCGCAAACACTGACCGACGTCGGCTGGGGTGGAGTGACGTAAACACTGACCGACGTCGGCTGGGGTGGAGTGACGTAAACACTGATCGACGTCGGCTACGGTGGAGTGACGTAAACACTGACCGACGTCGGCTGGGGTGACATGTTGGCACTCCTGAGCCCACGCATACGCCACCAACCACTGCAGGCCGGCTGTGGCTGTGGCCAGGGTTGGATTTGTGCTTTGTAATTCTGCATGTGGAGAGGAAAAATTGGGGTAATCAAATACAGAGAGGATATTGTTCTTCCAACATGTGACATCAGAATCTCGGCTTGCACTTTCCAGTGAATCTTGAGCAGTTTGGCATATAACAGTTCAAAACAGTCCAAGTTTTCTCAGATCGATAACCACACTGGCCATTTAGCTCTGCTCGTAATGTGGAGTTTGCTATGATGGTTACATGTTGTTTCTTTTCGTACTGTTTTTAATCCGTTTTGATGGAAGGAATTTTGAAGTAACATCTAAATATCATAAAAACAATAATGAAATAAGGCACAATGCGAAGCGAAAGGGGAAGAAGTCGTCGTTTCGGCACTAAGTGCATTCTCCATATTCGGTAGTAGTCCTTCGATTAACATTCCCTGCTTATTTTATCACCGGATAGGCTAAGGTCATGGGAAACTGGAAAAAGTAAAATAATATTTATGAAATTAAGGTTTGTTTTTAAGATGGCAAAATAAAGTGGCCCAAATCCGGGGATAAATTGGTATTTGGGGGTACCCTAGGTTGATCGACCTAGGGCTGAGTTCCCTCCAACTGATCTTGCGATCCAACACCCCTGAGCCGCACGGCAGTGATATATGGACGGGTGTGGTCACATCCCACACTGTGCCGATAGAGCACGGCAGTGTCATATGGACGGGTGTGGTCACATCCCACACTGTGCCGCTAGAACACGCCGGTGTGATATGGGGTGTCATATGGTCGGGTGTGGTCACATCCCACACTGTGCGCTAGAACACGGCAGTGTCATATGGACGGGTGTGGTCACATCCCACACTGTGCCGATAGAGCACGGCAGTGTCATATGCACAGGTGTGGTCACATCCCACACTGTGCCGCTAGAACACGGCAGTGTCATATGGACGGGTGGGGCCACATCCCACACTGTGCCGCTAGAACACGCCAGTGTGATATGGGGTGTCATATGGACGGGTGTGGTCACATCCCACACTGTGCCGATGGAACACGGCAGTGTGACATGGGGTGTCATATGGACGGGTGTGGTCACATCCCACACTGTGCCGCTAGAACACGGCAGTGTGATATGTACGGGTGTGGTCACATCCCACACTGTGCCGCTAGAACACGCCAGTGTGATATGGGGTGTCATATGGACGGATGTGGCCACATCCCACACTGTGCCGCTAGAACACGCCAGTGTGATATGGGGTGTCATATGGACGGGTGTGGTCACATCCCACACTGTGCCGATGGAACACGGCAGTGTGACATGGGGTGTCATATGGTCGGGTGTGGTCACATCCCACACTGTGCGCTAGAACACGGCAGTGTCATATGGACGGGTGGGGCCACATCCCACACTGTGCCGCTAGAACACGCCAGTGTGATATGGGGTGTCATATGGACGGGTGTGGTCACATCCCACACTGTGCCGCTAGAACACGGCAGTGTGATATGTACGGGTGTGGTCACATCCCACACCGTGCCGCTAGAACACGCCAGTGATATATGGACGGGTGTGGTCACATCCCACACCGTGCCGCTAGAACACGGCAGCGATATATGGACGGGTGTGGTCACATCCCAAACTGTGCCGCTAGAACACAGCAGTGTGATATGGACGGGTGTGGTCACATCCCACACCGTGCCAATAGAACACGCCAGTGATATATGGACGGGTGTGGTCACATCCCACACCGTGCCAATATAACACGCCAGTGATATATGGACGGGTGTGGTCACATCCCACACTGTGCCGATAGAACACGGCAGTGTCATATGGACGGGTGTGGTCACATCCCACACTGTGCCGCTAGAACACGGCAGCGATATATGGACGGGTGTGGTCACATCCCAAACTGTGCCGCTAGAACACAGCAGTGTGATATGGATGGGTGTGGTCACATCCCACACCGTGCCGATAGAACACGCCAGTGATATATGGACGGGTGTGGTCACATCCCACACTGTGCCGATAGAACACGGCAGTGTCATATGGACGGGTGTGGTCACATCCCACACTGTGCCGCTAGAACACGGCAGCGATATATGGACGGGTGTGGTCACATCCCAAACTGTGCCGCTAGAACACGGCAGCGATATATGGACGGGTGTGGTCACATCCCACACCGTGCCGCTAGAACACGGCAGCGATATATGGACGGGTGTGGTCACATCCCAAACTGTGCCGCTAGAACACAGCAGTGTGATATGGACGGGTGTGGTCACATCCCACACCGTGCCGATAGAACACGGCAGTGTGATATGGACGGGTGTGGTCACATCCCACACTGTGCCGATAGAACACGCCAGTGATATATGGACGGATGTGGTCACATCCCACACCGTGCCGATAGAATACGGCAGTGTGATATGGGGTGTCATATGGACGGGTGTGGTCACATCCCACACTGTGCCGCTAGAACACAGCAGTGTGATATGGACGGGTGTGGTCACATCCCACACTGTGCCGCTAGAACACAGCAGTGTGATATGGACGGGTGTGGTCACATCCCACACTGTGCCGATCGACCCGAGTCCAGGGGTAATTCCTGTATTGGATTCAAAAACAGACTCCTGCTCATCTTATCTGCTTGCCCTACCACCACGTACTGAGACACCTCAAAATCGCATCCGACACTGTACGCATATTGTAGCATGATTTGATGTTCACGAGAAGCCCTTTCTTGGCCAAAATTGGCTCCTCTAGTGTGTTCAGCTCCGATTTCCTGCACCCACTCGGGCGGCCCGTACGCAGAACTTGCTCGGTGCACCGCGACCCGAGTTGACGTTTAAAGACATTGCTGACATGCAGAATTCAGAGCGACATGAACGCCTTTGTTGCAAGCCAATGTGGTGATGTGGACTTTGGCTATGATTCTGACTGTTCTTAAAACCAAGTGTGGTCAGATATGTAGTTGGCCATGTAGTTTCAAATATGCAGTTGGTGTGGCTAAGGGTCCAATGCGTGGGCGTAAAGTGACATGTTATGTCTCATCACCATGCATTTTGCTTTGTATTTTCAAATGCCATATGCTTTTACCTGCTTCTCGTGTAACTTTGCAATGTTTCACTTGGCCTGTTAGTGGCACATGTTCCTGTTCGTGATAGGCATAATAGCAAACAAGCAAAAAAATGGAGCGTCGAGGGCATGGGCGTCCCATTAGAACGGAGTCACGGGTCATACAACCGATTCGTGGCTGTACCTCAGGTCACAAATACGGAGCATGCACATTTCTAGGAAGCAATCTCGTCTGTTCTGATATTCATTATTATTCAAGTTGGCATGCCTTCCCATATATTGCATTCGTTGGTAATTCGCAACGGGCTGTCACGTTAGTAATCATTTGGTCGTGTGCGATTGTGAAGAGTTACTCTAAATAGGCGCCACGCCTCATCACTCAGGAACCCAGGGAGGGGGGAGGGGGCGGCTACCGAAAGGTCAGAGCAGACCGTCGCGTCATGAAGGAGCTGTTCAATCCACGACCGGGCAGTGGAGTTGGGTACCTGAGGGAGCTGTCCACTCCGAGGCCAGACAGAGGAGTTGGGTAACTGAGGGAGCTGTCCATTCCGAGACCAGACAGAGGAGTTGGGTAACTGAGGGCGCTGTCCACTCAGAGACCAGACAGGGGAGTTTGGTAACTGAGGGAGCTGTCCACTCCGAGACCAGACAGAGGAGTTGGGTAACTGAGGGAGCTGTCCACTCCGAGACCAGACAGAGGAGTTGGGTAACTGAGGGAGCTGTCCACTCCGAGACCAGACAGAGGAGTTGGGTAACTGAGGGAGCTGTCCACTCCCCGACAGGGCAAAGGAGTTGGGTAACCGAGGGAGTGTCCACTCCCCGACCGGGAAAAGGAGTTGGGTAACTGAGGGAGTGCCCACTCCCCGACCGGGCAGAGGAGTTGGGTAACTGAGGGAGCTGTGGACTCCCCGACCGGGCAGAGGAGTTCGGTAACTGAGGAAGCTGCCCACTCCCCGACTGTGCAGAGGAGTTGGGTAACTGAGGGAGTGTCCACTCCCCGACCGGGCAAAGGAGTTGGGTAACTGAGGGAGTGTCCACTCCCCGACCGGCCAGAGGAGTTGGGTAACTGAGGGAGCTGTGGACTCCCCGACCGGACAGAGGAGTTGGGTAACTGAGAGAGCTGTCCACTCCCCGACCGGGCAGAGGAGTTGGGTAACTGAGGGAACGTCCACTCCCCGACCGGGCAGAGGAGTTGGGTAACTGAGGGAGCTGTGGACTCCCTGAACGGGCAGAGGAGTTAAGTAACTGAGGGAGCTGTCTACTCCCCGACCAGGCAGAGGAGTTGGGTAACCGAGGGAGTGTCCACTCCCCGACCGGGCAGAGGAGTTGGGTAACTGAGAGAGCTGTGGACTCCCCGACCAGGCAGAGGAGTTGGGTAACTGAGGGAGCTGTCCACTCCCTGACCGGGCAGAGGAGTTGGGTAACTGAGGGAGCTGTCCACTCCCTGACCGGGCAATGGGGTGGGGTAACTGAGGGAGCTGTCCACTTCTCGACCGGGCAATGGGGTGGGGTAATTGAGGGAGCTGTCCACTTCTCGACCGGACAATGAGGTGGGGTAACTGAGGGAGCTGTCCACTTCTCGACCGGACAGTGGGGTGGGGTAACTGAGGGAGCTGTCCACTTCTCGACCGGACAGTGGGGTGGGGTAACTGAGGGAGCTGTCCACTTCTCGACCGGACAATGAGGTGGGGTAACTGAGGGAGCTGTCCACTTCTCGACCGGACAATGAGGTGGGGTAACTGAGGGAGCTGTCCACTTCTCGACCGGACAATGAGGTGGGGTAACTGAGGGAGCTGTCCACTTCTCGACCGGACAGTGGGGTGGGGTAACTGAGGGAGCTGTCCACTTCTCGACCGGACAATGAGGTGGGGTAACTGAGGAGCTGTCCACTTCTCGACCGGACAGTGGGGTGGGGTAACTGAGGGAGCTGTCCACTTCTCGACCGGACAATGAGGTGGGGTAACTGAGGGAGCTGTCCACTTCTCGACCGGACAGTGGGGTGGGGTAACTGAGGGAGCTGTCCACTTCTCGACCGGACAATGAGGTGGGGTAACTGAGGGAGCTGTCCACTTCTCGACCGGACAATGAGGTGGGGTAACTGAGGGAGCTGTCCACTTCTCGACCGGACAGTGGGGTGGGGTAACTGAGGGAGCTGTCCACTTCTCGACCGGACAGTGGGGTGGGGTAACTGAGGGAGCTGTCCACTTCTCGACCGGACAGTGGGGTGGGGTAACTGAGGGAGCTGTCCACTTCTCGACCGGACAGTGGGGTGGGGTAACTGAGGGAGCTGTCCACTTCTCGACCGGACAGTCGCAGTGCACCGTTCCACAGTCTCCCGGGCTCCGCACCTGCCGCGTGTGGGGCGGGATCTCACCCACGTTGTGGCGTGGGGGTGGGGCCACGTCAACATGGTGGCGTTTGTGGTGGGACCACGCCCACATGGTGCCGTCTATGATGGGACCACGCCCATATGGTGCCGCATGCGGCAGGACCGCGTCCACATGGTGCCGTCTGTCGTGGGAACACGCCTACACGGTGCCGTCTGTAGTGGGACCACACGCACACGGCACCGTCTGCGGTGACTGAGGCCCGCTGACAGGTGTGCCGACTGCTGACTGACAAAGGGGGCGGTCTAGCCGCCAGCAGCGCGAGTCGGCCAGTCGTTGACCCGCGGCCGGGCGACGACGCGCCTGGCACGGTGCCGCGCGCCGCCGTCATCACCGACGGACGGATTAGCCGCCCGCTGAGGCGGCGGCGGCGGCAGCGAGCGGCGGCGGCGGGCGGCGGGCGACAGCGGCCTGTCTGGCGCGGGGACCGCCACTGACTGGTACAGAATCACGAGTCACGGGTCACCGGTCACGGGTTACGGGTCACGGGGCATAGGTCACATATCACAGATCGCATGGTACACGCCACATATCGCGGATCACATGTCACCGGTGACAGATCACATGTCACGAGTCACAGGTCACAGGTCACAGGTCACAGGTTATCGGTCACCGGTCACAGATCACATGCCATCGGTCGCCGGTCACCGGTCAAAGATCATATGACACATATCATATGTCACAGGTCACATATCACATGTCACATGTCACAGGTCACCGGTCACAGATCACATGCCATCGGTCGCCAGTCACCAGTCAAAGATCATATGACACAGATCACATGTCACAGGTCACATATCACATGTCACATGTCACAGGTCAGTCATCACAGGTCACCGGTCACTGGTTCACTGGCACATGGCACATGTCACATGTCACTGGTCATATATCACATGTCATGGGTCACCGGTCACAGATCACATGTTGCAGATCACAAGTCACAGATACATATCACAGGTCAAATCACCGGTCACCGGTCACAAATTACATGTCACATGTCACAGGTCACAGGTCACCGGTCACCGGTCACCGGTCACCGGTCACGGGTCACCAGTCATGGGTCATGAGTGAACAGCCAGGGGTCATTGCTTGCCAGTGTTTGTTGAATGTGCAGTGGCTCCGTGCTGTTCGCAAATTATGTGATAATCAAACACGTAGCTGGATGCCGGCGCTGTGTCCCAATATTGGGCGAGCCCGGGCAATGGATCGATGCCGAGACTGGCGCTGCTATAGCTTCAGCTAGCTATGGGATAGCCATGGGTTAGCCATGGGTTAGCCATGGGTTAGCCATGGGTTAGCCATGGGTTAGCAGACAAATCGCTCCGCCGGCGGCTTAATCCGAGTATCGGGCGGTACACCTGAGTATCGGGCGGTACACCCAAGTATCAGGCGGTACACCCGAGTATCAGGCGGTACACCCGAGTATCGGGCGGTACACCCGAGTATCGGGCGGTACACCCGAGGATCGGGCGGTACACCCGAGTATCGGGCGGTACACCTGAGTATCGGCGGTACACCAGAGTATCGGGCGGTACACCCGAGTATCGGGCGGTACACCCGAGTATCGGGCGGTACACCCGAGTATCGGGCGGTACACCCGAGTATCGGGCGGTACACCCGAGTATCGGGCGGTACACCCGAGTATCGGGCGGTACACCCGAGTATCGGGCGGTACACCAGAGGATCTGGCGGTACACCCGACGATCAAGCGGTACACCCGATTATCAGACGGCATACCCGAGTATCGGGCGGTACACCCGAGTATCGGGCAGTACACCCGAGTATCAGGCGGTACACCCGAGTATCGGGCGGTACACCCGAGTATCACATGGCACACCCGAGTATCAGGCGGTACACCCGAGTATCAGGCGGCACACCCGAGTATCAGGCGGTACACCCGAGTATCAGGCGGTACACCCGAGTATCAGGCGGTACACCCGAGTATCAGATGGCACACCCGAGTATCAGGCGGTACACCCACTCCAGTGCACCAGGTGACTCACCAGTGCACCAGGTGACTCACCAGTGTATCAGGTGACACACCAGTGTACCAGGTGACACACCAGTGCACCAGGTGACACACCAGTGTACCAGGTGACACACCAGTGTACCAGGTGACACACCAGTGTACCAGGTGACACACCAGTGTATCAGGTGACACACCAGTGTATCAGGTGACACACCAGTGTACCAGGTGACACACCAGTGTACCAGGTGACACACCAGTGTACCAGGTGACACACCAGTGTACCAGGTGACACACCAGTGTACCAGGTGACACACCAGTGTACCAGGTGACACACCAGTGTACCAGGTGACATACCAGTGCACCAGGTGACATACCAGTGCACCAGGTGACACACCAGTGTACCAGGTGACATACCAGTGCACCAGGTGACACACCAGTGTACCAGGTGACACACCAGTGTACCAGGTGACATACCAGTGCACCAGGTGACACACCAGTGTACCAGGTGACACACCAGTGTACCAGGTGACACACCAGTGTACCAGGTGACATACCAGTGCACCAGGTGACATACCAGTGCACCAGGTGACACACCAGTGTACCAGGTGACACACCAGTGTACCAGGTGACATACCAGTGCACCAGGTGACACACCAGTGTACCAGGTGACACACCAGTGTACCAGGTGACACACCAGTGTGCCAGGTGACACACCAGTGTACCAGGTGACACACCAGTGTACCAGGTGACACACCAGTGTGCCAGGTGACACACCAGTGTGCCAGGTGACACACCAGTGTACCAGACGACATACCAGTGTACCAGGCGACACACCAGTGTACCAGGTGACATACCATTGTACCAGGTGACACACCATTGTACCAGGTGACACATCAGTGTACCAGGTGACACACAAGTGTACCAGGTGACACACAAGTGTACCAGGTGACACACCAGTGTACCAGGTGACATACCATTGTACCAGGTGACACACCAGTGTACCAGGTGACACACCAGTGTACCAGGTGACACACCAGTGTACCAGATGACACACCAGTGTACCAGGTGACACACCAGTGTACCAGGTGACATACCATTGTACCAGGTGACACGTGTACCAGGTGACACACCAGTGTACCAGGTGACACACCAGTGTACCAGGTGACACACCAGTGTACCAGGTGACACACCAGTGTACCAGGTGACACACCATTGTACCAGGTGACACACCAGTGTACCAGGTGACACACCAGTGTACCAGGTGACACACCAGTGTACCAGGTGACACACCAGTGTACCAGGTGACACACCAGTGTACCAGGTGACACACCAGTGTACCAGGTGACACACCAGTGCACCAGGTGACACACCAGTGTACCAGGTGACTCACCAGTGTACCAGGTGACACACCAGTGTACCAGGTGACACACCAGTGTACCAGGTGGCATACCAGTGTACCAGGCGACATACTAGTGTACCAGGTGACACACCAGTGTACCAGGTGACACACCAGTGTACCAGGTGACACACCAGTGTACCAGGTGGCATACCAGTGTACCAGGCGACATACTAGTGTACCAGGTGACACACTAGTGTACCAGGTGACACACCAGTGTACCAGGTGACACACCAG
The DNA here is from genome assembly GCA_034440615.1 of Ashinkailepas kermadecensis. Taxonomy (NCBI): domain Eukaryota; kingdom Metazoa; phylum Arthropoda; class Thecostraca; family Neolepadidae; genus Ashinkailepas; species Ashinkailepas kermadecensis. Next base: position 159,467 of record JAOTOM010003518.1, read on the forward strand.
TGTACCAGGTGACATACCATTGTACCAGGTGACACACCAGTGTACCGGTGACACACACCAGGTGACTCACCAGTGTACCAGGTGACTCACCAGTGTACCAGGTGACACACCAGTGTACTAGGTGACACACCAGTGTACCAGGTGACACACCAGTGTACCAGGTGACACCAGTATACCAGGTGACACACCAGTGTACCAGATGACACACCAGTGTACCAGGTGACACACCAGTGTACCAGGTGACACACCAGTGTACCAGGCGACACACCAGTGTACCAGGTAACACACCAGTGTACCAGGTGACACACCAGTGTACCAGGTGACACACCAGTGTACCAGGTGACATACCAGTGTACCAGGCGACACACCTTGTCATGGTACGGGCCACAGCCACCGAGTCATCTAGGCTGGGGACACTGAACAGTGACAAGGGGCAGACATCGCGACACGTCAGTCCACTCCCGGGTGCCGAATGCAAGCGGTCTGCGATCGAGGAAAATGTGTTCTGATCAAGGAGGTGGGAAGGCGGTTCAGACGAGAAAGAAGCCTGGTCCAGTCCGTTATCATAGGGTAGATCCGGCGGAGGAAGGGATCGAGAAGAGCATATAGGGGAGGGGGAGGGGTAGAAACGAGGGAAGATACCCGAAAATATGGAAGGGATTCACAGACAAGAGGACATGTCCTGATAGACAAGGGGATAGGTCGACAGACAAGGGGACATGTCCCGACAAACAAGAGGACATGTCCTGATAGACAAGGGGACAGGTACGACAGACAAGGGGACATGTCCCGACAGACAAGAGGACATGTCCTGATAGACAAGGGGACAGGTACGACAGGGGACATGTCCCGACAGACAAGAGGACATGTTCTGATAGACAAGGGGACAAGTATGACAGACAAGGGGACATGTCCCGACAAACAAGAGGACATGTCCCTACAGGCCAGATAACATGTCCCGACAGACGAGAGGACATGTCTCGACAGACCAGAGGACCAACAGACAAGGGGACAGGCACGACAGGAACAAGAGGGCACGCTCCAAGAGAGACGAGAGATCAGGTGCTGACATAAGGGAGATGACAGGTGCCTACATGTGGACGAGAGTACAGGAGAGAGAGAGAGAGAGAGAGAGAGAGACGAGAGGCTGGGCCCGGGTAGGGACGAGATGCCACGCCATGCCAGTTCCGGGCCGATGAAGGCGTCGGCACAGAGCCGAGGGAACCAAACATCTCACGTCAACACTGGGCGCCGTCGGCACCGGCTAACAACAACAGGGGTGCGGACGTGAGCCGTTCTCCAGGCACCGTCTGGTTGCGCCGTCCACCTCTGACTCCGAGTGACGACTCCGTCTGACGTCAAAGCGTGGCAGCGACACGCGCAAACTATAGCCATGCCAAGTGCCACGGTCCAGCCAAGCGAATGTCGTTTTTGTTTTTGTTTTCGGGAGGGGAAAGCGGAATGCTCACCATCTGTATTTGGCACTAAATCAGATCAAAAATATCCACAGCAGTGGGAGCAGCTTCTTCTTCCGCACTCCCAGTTCCACAGTTACCAAATGCAGACGCGGAAAAGACACATTTTTACATGACGGTGCCGAGCTCGTGGTGGCAGATAACACAGCTTATAATCTTGCAGAACACGGTGTCCCAAGCGCGGTAAAAAAAATGCGCTAATACTGCCGGTTACCATTTCTCGGTAAACTCAGAAGTGCCCCGTGTGATCCCCATTGGCGCGGAAATACCGCCTCTTATCATGTCTCGGAAAGCCTTAGAAGTGCTCCCCGTGATCCCCATTTTCCTTCGCGCCGGTTCGGTGGACAGCTGATTAATCCCACGTCCTTCAGTCGGTGACCAGCGGTGGCGGTCGGAGCCGGCTCCCTGGAGGGTCGGCCTGCATATCTGAGCGGTCAGACACCGCAGCAACACAGGCTGCAACTAAGCAGCTGGTTGGTTGGTTATTAGGGCTTCAGGGCGCATCGACTACATTGGTCATGCGGCTTCCAAACTAAGCAGCTGGACCTTGGGTTCTTTTACGACGCATTCAACCGCCAGGTCATATAGCGTCGCCAACCTCTCACGCCGGTTGGTCGCGGGTGGACTCGGTAAATGCCGTCGGTTGCGAGATTCGAACAAACAATCTTGCGATCAAGAGTCCGACACTCTACCGACTGAGCTACCACGGCCCCCACTAAGCAGCTGCCGCGTCGGCCACTGGGTCAGATACGGAGTAGCCACAGAGAGGGCGACGGTGGGGTAAAGTGACTCAAACACCGAGCAGCAGTGATATCGGGACAAATGCAGGGGAACCACGGGCGGAGGGATTAAGTGAACCTAACGCGGACAAGCCGCGGAGCCGAAGTGGGGACCACAGGTCAAGCGCAGGCTGCTGCAGAGCCGGCGGTGGGACCGCAGACCCAGCACAGGCTGCTGCAGTACCGGCGATGGGACCACAGACCCAGCACAGGCTGCTGCAGTACCGGCGATGGGACCACAGACCCAGCACAGGCTGCTGCAGTACCGGAGATGGGACCGCAGACCCAGCACAGACTGCTGCAGAGCCGGCGGTGGGACCACAGACCCAGCACAGACTGCTGCAGTACCGGCGATGGGACCACAGACCCAGCACAGACTGCTGCAGAGCCGGCGGTGGGACCGCAAACCCAGCACAGGGCGCTGCAGTA
>JAOTOM010003519.1:0-162233 GCA_034440615.1 Ashinkailepas kermadecensis
GTGTAGGATCTTATTCAGTTGGGAGGGCTTCAATCCAACAACATAGCTCCGACCCCACCCACCTTCAGAAACCAGCCCCCAGCTTTGGAGGTCAAACCCATGAAAATTCAAGCAATGCTGCAAGCAAGCAATGCTGGATTAGTATGTCGTATTCGACAACCTAGTAGGTGTAAGATTGCCCAAAATTTCTAATGAGTGTTGACATTTTCACAGTTCATCTAAGTATTTTTGGTATTGGTGGTGACTTCCTCTTTGATAAATTGAAATAGTACAAGCAATCATATTTTAAGTTCTCTCAAATCGATAATTACATTGGTCATTTTTAGCACTCATCGCGATGTGGAGTTTGCTTTGATGGTTGCATTTGTTTCCTTTCGTACCGTTTTTAATCCGTATGGATCGACGGAAATTTGATGTAACATACATAGATATCGTAAAAACAATGATGAAATTAGGCACAATGCGAAGAGAAATGGGGAAGAAGTCGTTTCGGCACTACACGCATTCTCCTTACCTGTGCGATAATAGTTTTGCGATTAACCATTTAATGAATATTTTGTCCCCGGATATCTATAGCCTATCCGGGGATAAATATTCTACATTCCTGTTGCCATGAACATGAAAAATGATTCATGGAAAACAGGAAAATGAAATAATATTTATAGAAATTAATGTTGTTTTCTTAGATGAAAATGTCACGACCCAAACTAAGAGATAAATTAGTATTCCAGGGTATTGATCGGGCGGGGCGGAGCTTTGGCTTCGCGCAGCCCCTAACTGATCTTGCGATCCTATGCCCTGTGTACTCACCTGCTTGTATTCCGCCTTCTCGTTGACAGAAACCACGTTTGCTCGCATGTGGCCTGGTTTGTTCCTGGCATTGTTTTTCCCTGCCCATCTGCACCGGCTGCTTTTTCCTGAACGGCTGTACGGAGTCTCCAGCTCTCGACCGCTTTAAGATTAACATACAGTCCACGAGCAAGTGTGCGTCTATAATAATACAAGCAGAAAGTATGCAGTTGCAAGGTTTCGTTCAACGTTGGTGACGCGGGGCGAATTCGTATCGACATTTGTTCTGCTAATTGAGTTTAAAGCACTTTAGAACATGTATGGAAATCGATTTTGTATCGTTGCGACAGTTGCTTCAATCCACCACGTGTCTACCTTTATAGTAAGGGCACTGGTACTGGGTAACAGTGTTGAGTAGCAAGGGTCATGGTGTATTATGATGGGTTACAGGGGTGTGCTATCCCGAACCTATGTAATTGTACATCTTCATGGTGTCGTAGTCTGGCTGTTGTTGGGAGACCGCGGCAGATGGCAAATGACGGTGCCGTTCCTAAATAATGCTGTGCTGTGTGCTATGTGCCCTCAGTTACTAAAGACGAATGCGTTATTATTTTCTTCATCATGGAATTTTGCAACAGCTATCACCCTCATCTTCTGATGACAAGTCATGAGAATGTGAAGGTCAGAAAGCGCCAGACTTGATTTAGATTGCCAGATATAGCCAAACTTAACACTTATTCGTCCACACCTTTCCCAGGCAGCGTTCACCTTACATGTATGGACTAGCTGTTCAGACAGAGAGAGCGAGCGTTGCGAGCGAACGCAGTGATATCAAAAGCTAAAACCCACTTGGTCTTGCTTGCATGGATTTTGAGGATATCTTGAACTAGGGCTCTTTCAGGTGATATTGGTATTAGATAAACTGACTGAAGACGGTGGTCGGTGCATTAGATATATTAAAATGGCAACTGCACTTGGTCTGGATTAAATATCGTCATTCTTTTTCATGGTCAAGAACACATGCAATAAATGACATAAAATTGATTAAAAAGTTGCGTATAAGAACTCAACCCTTCATATTGAATGTTAATATTATTAATATGCTAAGAGTTCGCTACCAGGCATCGGGGTGCAGGTGGGCTCGCAGATTGTAAAGTAGCTTTGCTCGTTGATATATGGGCAACGGAGTAAACGTGACTGGTGAACACACATATAGAACGATACGTTTCGAAAATTGCATTCGCTGTTCTTTTGTCGGGCTTTCAATGGACTCGGACAATTGTCTACCCCATGGTCTTCTAGTGGTTATATTTTAATATTCCTCTTCAGCATCACATCAATTATAAATGTATCCTATCAGCAGATTAAGTGGCCTAAATCTTGCATCCAAACATAATTGAGGACAGGATCCATTAACACGCACGCTGGAGGGCCTCTGACACAATGCGCAGAGGACGGGGAGGATTGGGCCACCGCCGGTAACATTTCTGAAACTACTGAAGCTATAGGTACACAATTTGGACAGTAGATTATGTTTGTAGTGAACTCGTTTCAATACAATTTGAATGGTCCCAGGCCTTTAAGATCAAATGAGGTCGTGTAATCGCCTGCCTTATCGCACTGCCTCTCCACCCGCATCGTGACGAAGCCTTCGCGACCTGGGACGTTCGCTGGCCGTCACCCGGGTCGGTCGATTTGACACCCACGAAATTCATATATTTACTCCCGGATTTCACTTTTTTTGTTGCATAACATGGTTTATCAATCTTTAACGAAGTCACCAGGCCTGTTTATTAGATAACGTAACACAAAAAATCCTCAGAAGTGGGGCGGATTCCACCCCTTCCCCTTCGGTGCGTGTGTTAAACAGCTGCATCTTATACGTACATCAATTCTGTAGCACATTGCCCCGAATAATTGCCATGAAACAACACCCATATATATATATATATATATGAATTATATTTCGAAAAGCTATGCATAAGTGGCACAGTAATAAAACCGTGGATGGCATTCGACAATGTCAGATCCATTATAATTCACATCGCCCTGTGTGCATGCCACGGCGCGTTATGCAGGTATGTGCGACACCGATAATTGCATCAATAGTTCACCTGGGGTTGTCAAACTTGCCAGCATGACAGCGTACCTGGCGCAGGACGATGTGCTGGAGGTGCAGCGGGCATCTGACCCGGGCTAGAGAGTTTGACCCACACATACACATGCAAACATACACACACACACACACACACACATGGATGTAACCACTGGGGGCTGAGGGGACATATCCCCCAATTTATGAAAAGTAGCGATTTGTCCCACTCAATTTTTTCCGTGTCCCCAAGCCTCAGCTACCTGAGTATGATCGCCGCAAAATTATACTTAATCATTGATAAAGTGAAAATATATATGCAAGAGAATCACCAAAAATATTGGAAACCGATCAAGCCAATCAACGGGCTTCACAGGCTATCTGTCGCCACAAAATCTCCGAATTGTAAATCAGCAAACGTAGAAATATCTGCTTCCAGGCTATTCTTGAATAACATGAACCTTGGCCATCTTGTGTTATCGCTTCGGTAGAAAGTTGTGCTTTGCCAGGCAACAAATTTGCATTATCACAAGACTTTATTACGTTGCATTCCCCTGCGCATATATTGATATATCTTGAACAAACGTGACTCTGGGTGCCCTTGGGTATTTTCAAGACCATGGAGGAGAGTCATGGGTAGCCCTAAGCAAGTATGTCAAGTTAACGTCGTATTCGTATTCGTATTTAGCGACGTGTTCGCCGGAGGCGTATTTGCATGGGCATCGGCATTCAGCGACGGGTTTATGATCATTCGAATCAATTACCACAAATGAGTCTGCTCGCACTGAACACGATGTAAGCAAACACATAGGTCTCACATTACCACCTTAACGGTCAAGGTACAACGCAAACCGGTTTCTTCGGTTTCCTCCCTTTTTTCGTTTTCACCTACGCCTGTCCAAATCTGGTATTGAGCCTGTGTTGAACCATGGCGTAACATTTGAAACCGGTACATGTCAAGGAGAAACTTCTAGGTCAAAAGTTAGCTTGATTTATTAGATGGTGATATCGAACCGATATCGACCGAACGCGAGGTTCAGTTGCTATCGCTTCAATTTCCATCAAATTGGCGTCATTCAACGTGACTTGTTATGCGCTATCAGAACGCTAAGCAATCGAATTATTTTTCAAGGGCAAAGGCCATGCTGATCATCCGGTACGTTCAATTTTCTTTCGTTTTCGCTCAAACCCATCCAAATCTGATAGCAAGCAATAACCAGTGGTGAACACTCGAGTAACATTTCAAATCAGGACATGTCAAGGTCAAAGATTTGATTGAGTTCTTCAATGGCCTCGCGTCTCGTCGCTATGGCTTCAATTTGCAGAAAATGATGTCATTCGACGTCGCTTGTGCGGTATCAGACAGCGGGTAAATCGAAAGCATCTCGACGGGTCAAAATTCAAGTTGATCTCTTCGTTCGTCTCGCATTTTTCTTTTTTGGTTTTCACTCAAGCCTACCCAGATCCACTATCAAGCGATAGCCCATGGTGAACCATCTAGTAACATTTTGAAACTGGGATATATCACGGTCAAACCTCAAGGTCAAAGGCTAGTTTGAATTTTTCAATGTCCTCACGATCCATCGCTATGGGTTCAATTTGCATCAAATTGGTGTCATTTGACGCGGCTTGCCGCGGCGCGCCTAAGCTGCTTTTGAAGAAGAAAAAGTTTTGGTTCAAATTTTGTGTTGACACGCGCCCTGGAGGGCCTCTTAAAATTACGCACACTGGAGGGGGGGGGCGGATTCCGCCCCCCTAAGATCTCAGCTCCTATTAGAGCTGGATGAACGAAATTCGCAGGGTAGATGTGTACGGTAGTGAACTCTATCGTGTGAAAATTGTATCTTAGGTCAATATCTTCAAGGTCAAATGAGGTCACATTTGTCAAAATTTTCTTCTTTTGCGTGGCTTGGCTTGTCATTGTTATGGATCGCTGTGATTGTGTTTAAATGCTCCAAAATTGGCATCGATGATGTTTTGGACATTACTAATGATGCAATGCAGATGCTAGACCCAACATTTGACCTCAGGTCACCTATATAGCAGCACTTTATCAGGTCAGTTACCTGTTCCAGTTACCGGAACCGGGACGCCCGCCAGACTGCTCCGTCGGGCAGCTAGGCGCAGTCGGCTTCGTGAAGAAAGGAGTGAAGTACATGAATAAATTATGGAAACGCAATGACAAACAGTAGTGCATTCATGACAACATTCCAGTTGATCAAGTTTGGTTCCATTAACCTGTCATGAACTTGACCTGACTTGACCTCGGTGACCTAACATGGCTTTGAAACTATATAGCATATCAATATACATCAAACAAGTCGCTAGTGTTGCCAAGAACACTTCCCTTTTGCGAATATACGGGAAGCGTATCAGCGCCGATTTTTGTGGTCTGGTGCTATATTTTTTTTTTTACTTTAACGGCCCCTAACTTGAAACATTTTCGGCAGATTTCCATTTTTCTTGCTTTAAACGACGCGCCGGTCATTTCTAAGAAGGTATGCAGAAAATCGCATATATCGACCGATAAAATCTGCAGTTATGTACGAAGAACCGGAGGGGTGGGCGGATTTCGCCCCCCCCTCCAGTGCGCAGTTTTTATACGCATTTCCTCCATAAAGCAAACAAATGGGTTAGGTTTGGTTAGGCTAGGTTTGTTTAGTTCCTGTTCGAAATAAAAAAAATCGAATCAAATTGTTCCCTCCATTTCCACAGAAAATAAGTGGTCCCATCATCCTAGTCACGTTCATAAACATGGTATCCTCAAGACAATTTTTTTTGGAAAAAACACGTAATACTGCAAATTTGCAATTTTTTTGTCATTTTGTATTGTGTCATCTTGAAGAAGGCATGTGTGGCCGAAACGTTGGTGATTTGTTTGCTTAAGAAAAGTTTTCTTTTTTCACTGTGACACTTCTGTATATATATAAATATATATATATATATCCGACAGTAGCTTGCGTTGGTATTCGTTAATATTGTCACCCAGTGTAGTCTGACGAAGATCACATACGCGCAATACTATGGAAGGTATTGAAACACATTGTGGGCCGGCAAGGCCACACCAACAACACGAAACAATAGGAGCACGTAAAGTGTAGCATTGGATACAGAGCATTCAACTTCCTGCAAGCCAAAATTGACATTCTATATTTGGAATTTCCTGAACTCAAATATTAATCAAGTCCACGACATCGGATAAAATGCTTTCTCACTTGTGGAGAAAAGTCAGGTGATTCATACACAAAATTATATGGCATGTCTCTATCTGCGAAGTTATCAGGGCAGGATTTCCACTTTATAATCCTGCATGCGGAGAGGAAAATATATGGGTGCACGAATATGAAGAATATTATTACCAAAACCTATGACATGGGAATCTCATTCTGCACCTCCCAGTGAATGGTGAGCGCTTGACTACAAGCAGCTCATTGCCAGAGGACGATTGAACATACAAATGATAAAATAGGAGAATAGTTTTCGTCGGAAAATATTCTGGATGCGAAAAGTCCAAGAAGTCCCTTTTTCGAACCATGGAAGTCATTGCTAGATACATAATCGTCCTGCATACCCTACGACTATATTCGTACCAGACACACAGATTGGCAACGTGGGCGCATGCAACTGCTTACTTTGTTACTTACAGAGTATGAAGCTATCACGGCTGCCAGCAACATGATACCACTGTCCACCAAAATGTCAGCTTGAATTGCCATCACAATTGCAACGCCAACATCCCACGCTATCGTAATAGTTCTGCGTATTGCGTCCGGTTGTTCGATGATAAACGAGACTTCACAATGATTGATTCGCTGCCGCCACTAGGAGTGCAGCCGAACTATAACGTTAACCAACGATAAGCTAAACCAGCTCAGAGAAACGCAATGGACGCAAGATTTGCGCGACAACTATAACGTTCCTGCTCGATTATGTGAACTGCAACAGCGTCGGCATTACCATTACTTTTGATGTACACATTACATGGGCGTGGTAAGCATTGTACCCTTTGGTTTAGTGTAAAATAATTGCGTCGGAAAATGAAATTGAACGAATTTCACGTAACAAGTGTTCGTAGGTGTATTTGGTGGATTAAATATGCATCCAAAACGACATGGAATATGGTGAGAAAGCACACAGCAACACGAGGGGATCGAACGGCCACAATGGACATAATGGGGCGCCGAGGAATGGGAAGACTTAATGTCAGAGTGACTAATACAATAATGCGACTTTCGTTCGATCAGGTCTGCGGCTGACCGGGTACGAGGAGAGTAAAATAGAACATTTGACTGCTGCGTATCACAAACCATTTCATGATCAACTGTGTCGGTGACGGACCAATACATTACATTTGATCGGACTTGCACATTTAGCAGCACATAATCACGCCCACCACCGACCGCAACGCCAGCATGAAACACGTGGCTAGAAAACAGACGCGAAATTTCACATCAATATTTTGAAGCTGGAGCACCCGCACCACTTTGGAATAACCAGACATGAGAGTAGTCATCGCGCGCGATGTAAAGCTCCGGTGACTGAAGATCTGGTATACAGGCACCCCATCAGCCATGCGGCACCGGGTGTCGAAAGTGGCATTGATGACCACGGCGAATGCCGACTGGAATGCTCGGCGCCTCTTTCCGGAGACAGTTCGATAGCCTGGCTGCAATGGGTTCGCTCCGAGTGACCATGATCACACGCCGGTTGCCTGACAGGTGTCCTCGGCAGGTCGCGTCCTTGCCGCTCAGGGTGCGGCAGAATGGGAGCGTGACTGCAGGTTACAACATCCGATTCGTCACCGTCCCGAAGAGCCAGCTCGACAGTAGACGGCGGTGTCCAACGTGCGGTGATCACACACGAACACCCATGCTGCAGAGTCTGGCCGTGGCATTACGATTTCGGTAGTCCTGTGCTGCAAGCACAGTAGGACGTCGGGTTCTAGTACCGTTCGGTGCCAGCGGCACGATCTCGGCTAAAATATCGCCCTGTCCCGCGAACACTCGGGCGGCAGACCTCACTTTCACCATCCACCTCACCCCCAAGGTGACGGTGGGTCTCAGTTCCAATGCAGTCACACTAGCATCGCGGCCGGGAGCGAGATGTAAACTCCAGGGTGCACATCTCTGGCCGCCCGGCAGCACCGTGGTGCCTGCACCGTTTCGTCCCACTAGCCGTCGGCCTCTGCGCTGACTGCCGCAATCACCGTGTCACAGTCAGGGCTTGCGGACACAGCCGGCGCGCCGGTGGTGGTCGGCCGTGTCGCCGGCGGCGTGGCCGCTCCAGGTCATCACAGCTGGCACTCGCTGGGCGGCGAACGCACCACGTCCACATCATCGCACAGCTGATGATAGTTCATGACGCTGCAGATGTACGTGCTCTCGTCCCAGGTCGTACATCTCGATGGTCTAGGTAGGTAGTACAAACGAAGCCGATCACCGCGTACACGTGGCCGTTCACCCCGGCGAGCCCCACCTGGCGGGCAGGGCAGACATGAGCATATTTATCAGAAACGGTGAGCAGGTTAGACAAAGAAAATCGGTATGGTCAGTGAAGCGTTCTCGAATTCCAACAGCTGGGTTAAAATCGACACCAAACAACGTTGTCTTACATCGTTTTCGATATTTTTTCCAGCCACACATAATAATTCAGTTAGTCATTTTGGCTTTAGGGCGCTTCGACCAGAGTTGATCATTCGCACACACACACATAATCATTCAAAATCCATGAGTAATTGCACTGGTTGCACGACGCGCTGGATAATACTAATGAATTGTTCAAAAGGTTACCATACCACGCCAACTGTACTATATGCATCCTACTTTATATGTGACATTTATGCCAACAACCCAAGTAGATAGTACAACATTTAGCATCAGAAAGAAAGCTGAAGAGATTTCCAGACTGAACTACCCGTGATTCGTCACCTAAGAATGCTACTATACAGTGGGCCTGACCACTCCGGAAAGACGTCGACGCTCCAGAGTATACCTCGGAGATGAAATTAGAATGTGAGTGCGACACTATTTGCACTGCACCACATCTTGGACACAGTGCCTTATTATCATCATTTAGTAGGTAATCATGGATGACATAAGCATGACCAACGAAAAGATGGCATAGCATCACCTCATCTCGTCTTGTCCTACGCTACCACGAGGGACACTGACCGAGAGAGGGCGAAATTGTCCGTACTTTGTTAGAAACAAGCTCATCCCAGCTCGCTGGCCACTTATTCCTCCGGAAAACCGTGATCCCTAGGTTCCTGGCAAGTATTGGAAATGCTCTGCATAAAGGAGCCTGTGCTGCCCATCTGGCAGCACCGTAGGTTTCTTCATTGCCTATTCTACCAACATGGCTCAGAATCCAGCAAAAATGGATGACTTTCCCATTCTACTCTGGATAAAATCTGGACCATGAGGTCCAGCAGCTATATTACATTATATTTTCTGCACCCGTTTTCCATATCTTCTCTAGCTACTGTAAGATCACAAAGTCATAAAGTGTTCAAACCTAACAAGAGCTACACAGACCAATCTGGCTAAGCCCATAAAGGGAAGGTACTATAAGTCGGGACAACAAGATACTTAGCACCCTAACCAATATTGCATTGTAAATTCCATTGGAACTATCCATCAACATTCTATGCACCTACCAATATCTATCTAGCCCTATTCACTTGGTAATTTGTAGCACATGCATGATTTGGGTGCTCCATCAATAATTTTCAACTCCATCCATGTCTAGATGGAGTTGAATGAGTCTCGAAGGGTTCTGCACAGTGTACACTTACTAGCATAAATATCACCCCATCCACCACTAATTAGAAAAAAAAAAAAAAACAGATTCTCCAACCTCACAATGTGTCCACCCTATATTTTAATACCTTAAATTGGGGACTCATCTAGAACACTATCCTCCAATAAATTATCCACTCTTTGTTCTCTAAAAGATAACCAGCATTGTTTGAAAATGACTGATCTCATCATCAGTCATTATCTCATTTCATCTCTTTGATCAGCATGTGCAAAACTGACTGAAAATACAAAAATGAGTCATTGATGTGAAACAGAATGGTAAATTATCCTCTCCAACTTAGAAGTCTCAAACATTTTCCTCTCCAAATCTAGAATTTCAAAACATAAATCCAACCCTGGTCTGGCCTCAATGCTGTTCACAAAGATGACCAAGAGAAGTGGTCACAGAACAGAGCCATATGGGACCTCACACTCTTATTAATTATTCCGAGCATTCTGACTGCCTTGTTCCTAGCTGAGGTGTATTTTTTTTTTCTGTTTTAAGGCCATTTGAAACTAACACACCCATGTCTCTTTCCTCTTCAGTAATATCCAGTTCCCTACACCCATTGTATATCAGGATGTCTTGCTTCCAGACCCCAGATGGACCCCACCTTATACTTTTCATAGATGGAAGACATTGCCATTGATCATCCCACTTTTTAGGTCCTCCAAGACTAGTTTAATATTACTAAATTGATCTATACTGTTATCCACTCCTACCAGCCTGATGTCGCCAGCAAATTTGAACACCCTATCCCTCAGCCCTATCTCAATATTGTTCACAAAGATGATAAAGAGAAGTGGACCCAGAACAGAGTCATATGACACTCCACTCAGAACATTCTTCCATTCAGATTTGCAACCATATAACACAACCTTTTGTTTCAGTCCACTTAACCATGCTTCATTCCAACCTATAACTTTTCCATCAATCCCATTCTGCTCTAGTTGATTAATTAGATGATGCCCATGTGGAACTTCATCAAAATATTTGCTAAAGTCTAAGTACACAACATCTATCCTGCTTTGACTGTCTATTTCTCTAGTTGCATACTCCATAATCTTCAGCAGGTTAGCTAAACAAGATCTCCTGGATCAAAATCCATGTTGAGTATCCCTTAAAAGGTTGTGCTTATCTAGATGAGTCTGAACTACCTCTTCAGCCGGTTTTCTAATACCTTGGAAATTATGGATGTCAAACTGACTGGCACATAGTTTCATACCCACTTTATACTTCCCTTTTTGAAAACTGAAACAGTTGCATTTTGCAAATCTTCAGGTATTTCAGAATACTACATATATCTCCTAAAAATGACACCCAGGGTAACTGCAAAAACTTGAGAACACTCTATTTAGATAATAGCATAAATATCACCTTGTCCAGCAGCTTTATTATCCCTTATATTCTTCAACTGCTTTTCTACATCTTCTGTAGATATTGTAAACTACTCCAACCTATCACCCACCACAGCATAACCATCAGTGGTTTCCAATGTTCTTCCTAGTAAAGACTGATGATAACTGATTGCTTATTGACTGAACTAGATCACAATCATCACCCACTATATCACCATCTACCTCTAGTGGCCCTCCATTGCATTTTTAAACATCAATGTGTAGAAGGTAATGAGCTTCTTAGCATTGCATGCTAAATGATCTTCAGATAATATAATTCCAGCCCATCTTTTGGATGTCCAAACACACCTAACTTTATTTCTAGCTATTCTATATGCTTCTAGGTTTGCTTCAGAGTCAGAATCTTTTAGTTTCTTAGATGCCTGCTTCTTTGACTCCATTGAATGGTTTACTTTTTTGGTAAGCCATGAGGGTGCCTAAACTTGTGCAATATAATCCACCTATTAGGAACGAACTCACCCTGGCCTTGAAACAGTTTATCTATTACCATTCTCCACATTTCAGAAGCATAAACCTATCAATAACTCTTACTATTGGATTCCATTCATGAAGATCCCAAACTCATTGTAATTCCCTTTAGCAAAATTTAAAATAAATATTTCATTGATTCCTACACTTCCAACATATGAGGAAAAGCACATCATGTTGTGATCACTATTACTGAAGGTCCCTCCTAGGCCCACATCTTGCACACAATTTCCCTCACTTGTGAACACTATGAAACAGTTCATTTCCTCTTCATGTATCACTGAAAGAAGAATTTTTCCTCCCACGTCATGAAACTTCTTCATGATTTGATTAGATTAGACCTACAGTTTTGCCTTCCATCCCTGCTATCAAGTTATAAAGTATCCAGACTTAATAAGAGCCACAGGGGCCATCTTGTTTAAGCGTGCAATGGGAAGAGCAGCTAGGGAAACAGTGTTATACATTCCATGTTTGTAATTTTTTTTCATAATTTGGAGCACTGGCTTAAAAAAATGTAATGCAACACATATTATTTATGAATAATTTATGGTACATTGCAGTGTTTAAAAAATCTTGGTTATGTGTGATATGTCCAAACAAGCACAGTCAGATGTCAAAATTAGTCATGGCAGCATGCCAATTAGAATAGCATTTCAATCCTCCAAGCTCAATTTTGAGCCTATAGGTGCATGCTTTCCATTTACTGTGTGGGATACCTAACATAGGGATATATATATATAATATACACATGCTAATGATAATGCTTGCAATACCATGGTATCAACAAGTGGCACTGTTAAATAGACATGATAATATCTGTACCTGGAATTGTGTTAAAATATGCTTGTGTATCACCATCCATAATAGTGAGCATAAGCATGACACTTATGCACAAACTATTCTTAGAAATGCAGCATGGAAACCTCATAAGCACACATCAACAAGCACTCAGGTCACATGGGCTCAAACAATATATAGTGAGAATACCTGGCACAATGATCCACATAAATCAGAACAATGAATAGGGATATTTTCCTGACTGGTTTATCACAAAATAGTTTTAGCATGGAGACTGCTGAAATAAGTAGAATTAAACTTAAGAACATCACAAGTAACAAGGTACAAGACAGCATTCAGCTCCATGGAATCTGGCAGCCAACATATGACTGCCAGATGACAAATTAGTGTTATGGTTAAACTAACAAAGGGTGTGGTTATAAGCCAATTTGATAAGCAACAGTACATAAAATGATAACAAAAGTATACTTCATCAACGTCAACCAAGTTGATACATCCATACCGGATATCAATGCTCCCTACATGCTCAAACCACACAAATAAACACAACACAGCTGATGAGTAGGAAGCTGATGAGTAGGAAGCTGATGCATTAACTGATTTGTTACTGTCACATATTGGGGAATGGGTTTTGGAATGTAAAATAGCTTCATTAAAATTATGCTTAAAACACTGTCTAAAATCGTTTTCTTCCCACCACCAGGTAACAATTGGTGTCAAGGAGAAAGCTGCAAAAATTGATTGAAACCAACCATTATTAATATTTAATGACATGTGATATATATTACTAATCCATATCTTGAATGTTCTAGTGGAGGCCAGGAAGGGCATGGAAGGATCTAAAACAACTAGACAGGATAGCAAATTGCAGCTGTAAAATGACCTATTGTGTGATACAAGGAAAATAATCACATCACCCACGTCACCCAGTTGTTGCAATACGCAAATCACGTATTTGGTGACTACATACCAGATTAAAACATAACAGAAGTTAAGTGATTAAAACAACATATTAGCCTACTTTGATTGGAGAAATTTCCAACACAGTAGCCAGTTTTACAGCAGAAATTTGTTCCCACAGTCCCAGGTCACGTGGTCTCAGGAACAAGATAGAGGGAGAAGACCTGGCATAGTGATCTGCATAAAATAAAAGTGACCACCAAATCTAATTCTCACATCATCTCACATCAACCTATAACAAAATAGGTTTTACTATTGACACTGCTGAAATAAGTATAATTAAATTTACGAATATCAGCAAATTGCAATACACTTTCTAATTTACTTCGAGACTGCATTCAGCTCTACGGTATCTGGCAGCCGACGGATAACTGCCAGATGACAAATTGGTGCTGTGGTTAAATTAGCAAAGGATGTGGTTATAAGCCAACTTCCTGAGCAACGGTAGAGAAAATGATAACAAAAGTACACTTAATCGATGTCAACCAAGTTTATAAATCCATACCTGATACTGCCAACATGCTCACGCCACAACTAATAAATATTCCCAGCACACCCCACGAGTGGGATGCTCGTGCACCACCTGATTTGTTGCCTGCCACATATTGGGATATAGGTTTCGGAACATGAAATGGTTTAGGGAAAATTATACTAAACCAATCAGTCTAAAATCGTTTTATTCTCACCACCAAGAAACAAGTTTTGTCAATGAAAATGCTGAAAAAATTGAGTGATATCAATTTTTTAAATAATAAATGTTCTTCGATGTACTTTTTGAGTTTATATCTGGAATGTTCAGTTGAAGCAAGGAATGACTTGGAAGGATGAAAAGCGACTAGACGGGAGAGCAAATTGCTGCTGTAAAACCGACTATTGTTGCTGCCTTTAAGCATGTTAATATTATAATTCAACTGAGTTTTCTTAGGTCCACAACCAAACCAATGTACCAAATAAGGTGACACCACATCAAAATGATGAGCTACAACACACAATTTGTATTTACTTCACACTAAAATTGATTTGAGTGCAGTAATGACATATAAGAAGTTCCAAAAATTGGGAACCTGGTGCATCACCATTCATGATTATAAAAATAATTTAAAAAAATGGAGTTTACGGAGATGGAAAATAAAACCACCATTTCCATGAGATACTATCAGCATAGACAAATGAATACTCAGCACCCCATCCAATACCACACCTTGAATTCAAATGAAAATATTCACCACATTTGACATAGATACCTACCTAGGTACCTAACAAGATATATCTAACCCTACTCACTTAAGGTCTTCCAACTTCTTCCCTGAATCATGGTATAATTTTTCATCAACTTTTCAAAATAGATGTGCCCCCAACTGGAGTGCTGGTACCATCAACATATTTGGTGGGATTCCATCTTGATTTATGCATGCACTGATAAATCAATTCTCATTATAGGTAGGTGGGTACCTAGGTAGGCAACTACCTACCTAGGTACATTCATACAACCATATGGTATAAGAATGTGACACAACCACAGATGGTCAAGTGATGTTGAAGTGCTAAGACAGTAAATGGATGCAAATAAAAATCAGTAATTTGCAGTTGACCTACCTAATCCGGCACATATCGTAATATTTGCACTTGCCACTTACCAGGACACTAAACCAAGGTAGGCAAGAGGCCGAAGCAACAATCGCCAAACCCAAGCCATCAGAAATAACCACAATGGCAACAGTTCCCGTTACCACGAAGAATCTCCTTTTTCAAACTCGGCCGACAAATTTGCTAGACTCGACTGTACAATGGCGAAGAATCCCTCGATAACATCCGATAACGGCTTTGGATGCGTTCCTCTAAGCATTCGGTAAGGATGCAATAGAGTCGCGAATTATTCGTCTAGCGGAGAAGGTATGAACTACACTGTGAAGTTCTTGATTATTGGTTCTTGGACGTTGCGTCTTTGGACTTTGCGTCTTTGGACTTTTGGGATCCTTGGATGTTCGGTTTTTGGACTTTATGTACTTTGGACGTTTGGTTTTTGGACGTTATGTTTTTGGACTTTACGTTTCTTGGATGTTTTGTAATTGGACTTTTGGTCTTTGGATGTTAGTTTTTTGGATGTTCTGAATCACCCCCGACCAATCAGCGTTTGACGACCTCCGCCGATCGTGGCAATAGCAAAAGCCGTAGGGCAAAACTTGTGGAAGCTATTATTCATATATTGTTCCATTTTTTCGTGATAATTTTCTACAAAGGCATTCTTGCTACTTTAATCTTGATCTTTAATACTACTTTATCACAATGTCACCGCTAACAGGGGAAACAATTTGATATTTGTGTGGATGTCACCGATTTCGCCGCACCAAACACAAAATTTATTTGTTTACCATTGTCACGACCGACGGAGGTCGTCAAACGCTGATTGGTCGGCTCAAGCGTCTCACTTTTTGTATTGGACTAAAATGCTGGAGCGCACCCCCTGATACATAGTGAGCGCACTAGCGCCCTCAGTGGGCAATGCGCGGGTTTTATCCAGTTTGTAGTACGACTCGTTTTACTCAGCGCCGAGTTGGAAGTTGGGCGTCAGATACCCATACCTCCTATGTGCACCATCAGTGACCTAGGTAAAAAGGGAAATTAGCTGCATATCTAGACCAGGTAGGTATCGTTCCATTGATGCAATTGCAAACTGCAAAAGTTCAGAAGTAGCATGAATTGTGTGGGAATTCGTTTTATGGCTTTACTATAATGTCATCTTGGGAAAAAATGGGTTAGGCTTCGTGTCGTTAGGTTAGGTTAGGTTAGTTTAGGCTTTTTAAGTTAGCAAATAGGGGATGGGGGGGCATCTGAACACATTCTGTTTCCTGAACACCTACCTTTGTACTTCTCCCACATCATGCTCAGCGCATAAATAACAAAAAGATGGTCGTATTCATAAATGATGGACCTGTCTCTACCAAAATATGATCGTCTGATTACATGGTTCTACCTATTCTTTGTGTATGGAGCTTGCAAAGTTCACAGGAACCATTTTAGGCTTCCAAGAGCAGTTGGCTT
The DNA here is from genome assembly GCA_034440615.1 of Ashinkailepas kermadecensis. Taxonomy (NCBI): domain Eukaryota; kingdom Metazoa; phylum Arthropoda; class Thecostraca; family Neolepadidae; genus Ashinkailepas; species Ashinkailepas kermadecensis. The sequence goes on from JAOTOM010003519.1 coordinate 16,366, forward strand.
AAGGAAACCATAAGGAAGTGACTTTCAATATTTTTTTCTCCAATTACACCAACATTTTTTGGTATTATTCCAGAACTAGGTAAAATGCGATTTTTTTGAATTTTTTTGTGAATAAGGTATTTTAATGTAAAAATCATGATGCGACCACTCATTTTCTCCGCAAATATTTATTTTTCAGTTGGCAAACAAATACACGACCATAATCTTCACTGCAAACATAGCACATCGCGTATAATTATCCGTACCTGGTGTGTCACAGACGTGATAAAGAAGACATTCAACACTTCAGGCACTCGATTTGATACTCTTTGACATCGAAAACCTTATGTTTCTGCCTTAATTCGACATTATCTCCGAGAATGCATATACTCGCAACACGCCGCGCCAGCCACCGTCGATAAGTGTGGCGTCGACATTCCTTGTGATGCTGTATTATTTTATTTAAATATATTTGATGACGTCATGGCCGACAAATTTGTTTCGTATAATTCTGGTTTTCCGGTTAGGTTAGGTTAGGTTTGGTTAGATTATATTATGATATAATATATTTTATATATTATGCTACGTTATCTTAGTCTAGGTTAGGTTAGGTTAGGTTATTTTATTTTGTTGTATTATTTATATATTCATATTTAATTTTTGAACTCTTGACCATAAGCAGAACACGGCAGTGTAATAATGGCTTCATTGTGCACCGGTTGCAGTCTAGTTCTTCACAAAATTATTAAACTTTCTTTTGAAGATAATCAGGTAAGCTTATAATTTTTCAGAAAACACGGTGTACTTCCAAACGAGGTAATTTGTCCAAATTGTTTGAGGCCCTGCCATTTTCGCACGAACAGGTGCAGGTGGGAGTGTTTTGTAACACGGCGTGTCCCCAAGACCGTCGTCATCAACCGTCACTGACTTAAAAGTAATCATTTGCGGAGAAAATGAGTGGTCGCATCATGATTTTTACGTTAAGATACCCTGTATTAAAAAAAATCCAAAAAATCGCATTTTACCTAGTTCTGGAAATTTACCCATTTTTTAGTGGCTACTAATAGCTTGTACCACAACAGCTACAATGAGGTAATCCTGCACTACAACCTTTTATGTTCAGAATATGGCACACCACTACAAATATGGTAAATTTTTTTATAAAAGGTGTTTTGGGATTTTTTGGGAATTGTTTTTCAGAACATGATGTTTATGAATGTGATTAAGAAGTTGCAACCACCCATTTTGTACGTATGAACGGCCTCTATAACACTTAGGTGTTATTTTTAACACAAAATTGGGGGCATCAGAACAGACCAAAGAAGCCAGGAAGAAGGCACTAAGAATGCTTGGGGCAATAAATAGGAATGTATCATACAAAAGTGAGGAAGTTATCAGGAAGCTTTATTGTGCATATGTCAGGCCACATCTGGAATATTGTGTCCAAGCTTGGTCTCCTAGTTATGAAAAAGATTGTTGGCTTTTAGAGAGAGTACAAAAGAGGGCAACAAAAATGGTGAATGGTATGGGCAACCTGGCATATGAGGAAAGATTAAAGAAATTGAATGTTTTCACTTAGATATAGAAGGCTGAGAGGAGATCTCATTGAGGTCTTTAAATTTGTTCATGGTCAGGAACAGGGTTATCTCAGGGAACTGTTTGAATTTAACAGAAATGATGCAATTAGAGGTCATCAATTCAAAATTAAAGTTAATCACAGCAGGACAAGGTTAAGAAAGTCCTTCTTCACCAACAGGGTAGTATAACACTGGAACCAGCTGCCAGAAACCATTCTCAGTAGCAACACACTGAACATCTTTAAGAACAGCATAGACAATCATTATAAGAATAGGGGGCTTGTTTTTCTGTATTCCAGGGGAGAGTTGATCAACACATTTGATGGACAACTGGTTCAGTGTACAGAGTGCAACCAAGAAGGGCCCTTGTGGCTCATAGTTGCACTGATCTTTTATGTCTTTATGTCTACCTACCGTTCAGCAGTGGAATGTGCATACTTTCTGTATGTACTGGCGGTGCCAGCTGGGGTGGAGTGGAGGCCGATTGTGACCTCAATTTGACCCTGAAGACATTGACCTGGGGGTCATGAAATGTATACTGCAGCAAGTTCACTATAGCAGTAAACCTCCAAATTGTGTGCTTCTAGTTCCAAATCTTAGGTGGCCGACCCTCCCCCCGGTGAACGTTATGTGAGAGGCATGTTGGCTGGGGATCTTCTGCACTTCCTATGGTAGCATTGCTTGCACTCAAAATGTAACGGAATGCGGTGCGTACGGAACCAGGCTTTTGAAATATACAACTTGAACTGGATATGGATGCAATGTTTCATGGGGTCACAAACCCTTGCTGTGAGGTAGGTGTATGACCACCTTGGTTCGAAGATACAAAAAGTTGAATGCCTGCAGAAAGTGAGAGGTCTCACCGCTGGGCAGTGTGAAGCTATCATGGAACCATCTCAGTGGCTCCAGATAATCAGAATCCCTTTCAATTGTTTCTGGGACAAGGATGGATGCAAGGGGCGCTGGGGGTGTGTATCCCCATTGTCCCCTCAGGTTTTTGGCCAGAGTTGCGCATTGAAAGAAGTCTGACCTTCAGTGTGCCTGAATGCCCCTAAAAATTTTCAGAGAAAGTTCCACGATAACCTAACCTAACCTCATGGTGCATTATATAAATTATAGCTATGATAAACCAAGAGGTAAGCAGGTTAGGTTAGGCTAGGCTAGGTTGGGTTAGGTTAGTTTAGGTTAAGCTACTTTGACCATCTCATTAAGGTATGTGAACCATTTGTAGCATTAGCCAGTCAAAGCCTCTGTGCCATACCTATGACATCATTACACCATACCAATGTGATGTCATCGTTCAACTTGAAAAGCAAGCATCAGCACCAAAAATGAGTGGTCGCATCTTCTCAGTCATGTTCATAAACATCACATTCTGAAAAAGTATTTCCAAAATTCCCAAAACTCCTTTTATCAAAAATTTACCAGTTTTTCTCCATACTTTGAGTGACATCATCCAACAGCTCACTGGCAGTCAGCCGACAGTGACTTAGATACCTTGTTGACATAAAGAAAGTGAGGGGTAATACTTGAAGATTATCCTCAATTTAATACTCTGACATCAAAAACCTTATGCTTCTGGCTTAATTCAACATTTATTCCCAAGAAGGAATACTTGCAACCAGACTAGTGTAACCTTCAATCAAGGCCAGAAGTTCCTTGAGATGCTGTTATCGTTAACAGCAGCACTGACAATGTTGCATGTATTAGATGACATGGCCAACAAATTTGTTTCAGACGACTCTGGTTGTCTGGTTAGGTTAGGTTAGATTAGATTAGATTATATTATATTATATTATGCTGTAATATATTTGATATATTATGCTACATTATCTTTGTGTAGGTTAGGTTAGGTTATTTCATTTTATTTTTATTTTTCTTTCTTTTAGGTTATTCGTTAGACAGTGCTGTCCACACCCAGAACATCAAGTGGATCTAGCATGATGTAAAAGAGTGGGTGCGGTGACTGGGCATGCAGTGCAGGTATTTGCAGCAATACCTCAGAAGGTATTTGTTTTTGGAGGAATTTCACAGCCACAAATTCATAACTTCCTTATCAAAGCATCGAAGCTTGATAAGCCACAATCCCAGCACCGTGCTGAGTAAGAAACAGACTAGCCACAGCCCAGACCATCCCATTAAGGTATGTAAATGTACCATGTATGTACTGTATCATGCCTATGATGTCATCAAATTGTTATGACATCATCAATTGTGTGGACCATCGCTGACTTAAAAGCTATCATTTGTGGAGAAAATGAGTGATCACATTATCTTCATCATGTCAAAAGGCATACTATTACAAAAAAATCAAAGGAATAAAAATTTACCTTGATCTAAACATTTACTGATCTGACATGGTTGATGTGGGGGACAGGATCCTCTCATACTGAGGGTCTTGGCTAATATGCCAGCAGTACCCTCCACACAGTTGAGTTGCATTCCCATTGCTCAGCATTTCTAGAATGCAATAGGGGGAAGGGTAACTTGAAAGGCTGGATTTGGCACATATTGTTATCAATGGTAGTCCAGTGATAAATTTGGGCGCTGTATAACCAATGCAGTTGATGGGCCCTAAAACCCTAATAACTAACTTATTGTGTGTCTCCAGAAGAGTTTAATAGACTTCAGTCATTTGCTATCAATGTATTAACTCTATACCTGAAACAAAAGAGATCAGTGCAATGAACTGTGCAATACCAATGATGCCCCCCCCCCTCAACGAGGCCGGCCGACACATCAGCGGTCACCACCGCAGCGGCGGCGCCTCGATGGACACGGGGAGCATGAAAGTACACGACCAGACAGCGGTACGGTAAAGGACGACGACAGACACCAGCTAAGTGTAGGTTCGTACAGCGTAGACTCGACTTGGCACACAAACAAATAAAAACAAGCACAAAACTACACCACTTCGCTTCGCACGCGCCACTGCTCGGACTCAACGGTGCGTGTAACCATGAGTCTTCCCACTCATGGAGGGACTAAGCCGCCTCGGGGCTCTCCGAGGCCGTACGGGTCCATCCCGTGCGCGCGCGACTGGCTGGACCACTGGCGGGTCGACCGGGGGTGATGGAGTGGCAGGCGCCACTGGAGGCATCGCTGACGGGACCGGCACCATCTGGGATTCCGCTGAGGAAGCCGCCGACGGCTTCTGCTCCGGTAGCGCCGCTGTAGGTGCAGGCGATGCATGCTCCGCTGGCACAGGTGCACGTTGGACGGAAGGCGGCTGCGGGAGTGTCCGTAGTGGCGTCGATGTGGCGGGAGTGTTGACCCCTGGCGCTGGAGTGTCAGGAATGGATGTCGGTGGTAGTGGTGGCGACCACGGAGATGAGGGGCTGTCGGCTAGGAGGGGCTGTATCCGACGGAGGAAGCGCCGATTTCTGAGAGTTACGCGGCCGGATCCATGCATCTTCACCCCATACTGATCATGGTGTAAGGTCTGGACAATGACGCCGGTCTTATCCCATCGATTTGGCCGGTTGCCCTCCTGGTTTTGGACTTGAACTATGTCTCCAATGGCTAGACGAGGAAGGGTTTTAGTGTGTTCTGACCATCGCTCGGCGGCTTTAACATGACGGACCCTCAATGCCCATTCTCGCTCAGCTGCGGTCGTTCGCCATTCTTCTCGTGGGGTGAATTTGTCCCGAGTGACCGGAAGGAAGTCTCTGATTTGCCTTCCGAAGATGATCTGAGCTGGTGATAGCCCCAGGTCACGGTCAGGTGTGTTGCGGTGCTGCAACAACGCCCGACAGAACTGCTCGTTGTCGAGTCGTCCATTCGCATCTGCATTGTCCCGAATGAGTCGTTTTCCGGATTTGACTGCGAGCTCCGCTCGGAGGTTTGAGTGCGGGAAAGCGGCGGAAGAGTCGTCGAGTCGAGATCCGATGGTGGACACCATAATCATTCAGGAACTGCGTAGTCTCGAACGCCGCAAATTGGGGTCCACCGTCCGATGACAGCTCGTCGGGAACTCCGAAGGTGTGGAACAGGGAACGGAGATGCTTGACGAGGGCCCTGGACGTCGCGCCACTGACGCCACAGTGGAAGATAGATAGCCATCCGCTATACCGATCAACAACAACCAAGTAGCTGGATCCGTTCAAGCTGAAGTAATCTGCACAGATCCGGTGAAAGGGATACGCAGGCGGATGTGTCCCAGTCGGTGGTGATGCTGGGTGGGAGGGCGCCACTTGATTACAGGTGCTGCAGCCAGCCCGCTTCTGTTGGATGGCGCCCGTGATGCCAGGCCACCAAACACTGGATCGGGCTCTTGCATGCATGCCATCGGTGCCTTGGTGGGCAGAGTGGAGAGCGTCCAGTATTTCACCTCGCAGGACCTGTGGTACCAGAATCCTACCCTCAAAGAGAGGAAGTCCATCATGCACGGACAGGCCGGTTCTAAAGCGAAAAAACTCCCTCAGCTCCAGTTCCAACAGTTCTTTGGACTCGTGGAATCCCTTGGTGATCCTGTCGACCAATTGTTGAATCTTGGGATCCTTTGCTACTGCGTCGCGGATACGTGTCCGTGTCACCGGCCTAACAACGTTCGCCGCAGCGGCCACAATCGCTCCCACGTGCTGTTCCAGATGAAGGGACCGGTCACGTTCCTCGTCAGATACCAGACAGTGCAGACCCGCTAGTGTGCTGATAGCTGGTTTCCTGGACATGGCATCAGGACCCGCATGTAGTCTTCCAGGAACGTGTATGATTTTGAACCTATAGGGCAAGGTTTTCTCTTTCAGCTTCAGCAGTCTTGGGTTTGGAATATCTTCCAGGCGCCTGTCACCGAGGATCTTAACCAGAGGCTTGTGGTCAGTCGCAATGATCAGGTTGTCACAGCCTTGGATGAAGTAGCGAGTCTTATGTAGAGCATCCGCCACGGCCAGGGCTTCCCCCTCAATAGGGGCGTAGCGCGACTCTGCCGGGGAAGTAAACCGACTGCCCGCCAGTACGAGCTGCCAGCCATCCGGACAGCAGTAAGGGGAGTCTGATGCACAAGCACAATGTTTTTGCGTCAGGCAGAACCCAATGCCGGTCTTGGAAAAGTCCGTCGCTAGACATGTAGGACGTCCGGCTTGGAACGTACGCACACCCTTCTCCACCGCACGCAGGATCATGGCTTTCGATTCGCAGAACAATCGATCCAGTTGTTCGTCCCAATAGAAGGTGACTCGTGGTTTCAGAAGCTCGCGGAAGGGTTCCATCACAGGTCGTACGGCATAAGCGTAGCTGACCTGCTGGACGAGACCAAACCAAGAACGGATCCCGGTGATGTCGGTCGGTGTTGGAAAGTTTCGGATGCTTTCAAGCAGACGTTGGCTGGGTCTGACCGATGCTGGTGTTACCTCGAACCCAGCGAACTCCACTGTGTCTTGTGCGAACTGGAACTTGGCCGGGTTGAAGATGATCCCTTTAGCGCTGCAAAGGCTGATGTAGTGGCATGTTCGAAAGAAGCACTGCTCGATCGTGTCTGCCCAGAGCAGGGTGTCGTCGACACACTTCACCTTATACGGGATGTCACGAGTGATGAGATCAAAACGATGGGTGTATCCATCTCCTGCCGCCAGATAACCCTGGGGTGTAGTCGTATAACGGTAACGTCCCCACGGTGTTATGAAGGTGGTGCATTCCTGGCTATTTTCGTGCAGCGCAACGCTGTGGTATCCATTCCATGCATCCAAGACGGTTTTCTTCGTGTTGGTTGGTACGGAAGATACCTGGTGGAATGGCGGTGGTGTATGGTGTGTCTGCCGGACAGATTCTTGGTTCAGGGCCTGGAGGTCGACCGTCCGGCGTGGTGTACCATCCTTCTTGCCCACGACGACCATCCGGTGGCACCAAGTTGTGGGGGTACCCGGTGGCACTTCTTCGAGGACTTTGAGCCGGACGTCCCGATCCAGCCCACGTTTCACTTCATCTTGCCAGTGGATGGGGACTGGTATTGGGGTGTGCACTGCAACTGGCTTGGCGTTGGGATTCAGGAATATTTCCAGTGGTTCTCCGTGCATGAGGGGCAGCTGCTGGTGCTCGCAGACATTGAACGCGCTGGAGGCATACCTGTCTAGGATCCACCGCTGAAGTTTGGCGATGTTGTCCGGCACCGGCTCGAATGGGAGTGTAGAGGGCACCGGAGGTGGTTCCGCACGTTTGGGACACTCGCACCGATCGTCACCGACGTTCGGGTACTTCGGTTGGTCGACGTGGGGCGAATGCACAGGCGCAGCACTAGTCACGTTTTCTTCGCTTCTCGAGAACTCCCCGACATTCGGGAAGTCAGGAGAGATGATTCCCAGTTGGGAACACGCCTGGCGGCTGAGGAAGAGACCCGGGCGGCAATCCTCGGCGATGTAGCACAGCTGCTTGGCTGAACGCATATGGCCCGCTTCGTCATGCCCGGCGATCTCGATGAACACCCCTCCCAGAAGGTTCATATCGCTGCTCTCAGCCGTGCTGATGGTCTGGCTGACTGGAAGCAGGTCACTCTGCTGCAGACCTAGGAGCGACAACAGGAATGGACCAGAGACGGTAGTCTGAGCTCCAGTGTCTGGGCACGATCTGACCTCCATTGCCGACTTCAGGTGACGTCGTCGGAGCGGGATGCGCAAATCGACGTAGGCGTCCTCGGACACTGAGACGCTGAGCGACACCCATGGCTGGGCAGGGGCACGCCGACGGATCCATCCCACAGCATCATGCCACAGGCGGTGATCGACGACGAGACCTCTGCGGCCCGATCGCTTCTCGGTCTCAATAGCGAACATTGACATGAATTCTGAGTGCTCTCCAAAGTCAAACGTTGCCATGCCAGCGTTGACCTCTTTGGTAGGGTGTGAACGCTGAATGCCATGAGAGCCAGAACGACAGACGGATTTGAGGTGGCCAAGCTTTCCACACGTATCGCATTTCTTTCCCCAGGCCGGACACTTGCCAGCACGGATGGCGGCTTTCGCTCGCGCCCCGTGGCCGGTCTTCCCACAGTAGGTGCATGGCTGTGGATCAATGGCTGTTGTCCCAAGGCGTTTCCTGGCGCTGGAACGGCGACATCTTGGGATGGAGTCCTGATACAGTGTCCGAGAGCAGGCCATGTGACCGTATGCCAGATTCCTTGGCCTCCACAAAAGACAATACAGCCCCAGGTCCATGGTTTTGTTGTCAGGGAGATCCCGTTGGATATCCCCATTGAACAGCCCCCTCGTCACTTGGTCGCGGACAACTTCACCAGCATAGCTGACTTCTACCTGGCATCCTGGCCTTGGACATCGCACGGTGTAACCACATATGGAGGCATGGCCCTTGACACGTGCAGCGAAGTGACGGACAGACTCACCAGCATCTTGGACGAGATGACCCAACTGGACCCTGTGGACCATGCATGTGGTCTCCCTAACACTGAGACGTCGGATCTCTTTCATAAGATCGCACTCAGTCAATGCAGAGAGCCCACCCGCAAGGTTGCGATGCAGGTCTCTGCGGAGGGACTCCTCACAACATTCCAGGAGTTGTGCTGATATGTTGCTGCCAGTCAGATACATGTTGGTCTTGTAGGATGTCCATCGGTCCTCAAAGTATGCCCAGTCCTCTTCTGACAGCCCAGTAGTAGGTTCTGGCCGTGATGGTTTGGGAGGTTTGGGGTCCTGACTCATGGCCTGTGCTGTTGCAGGAGTGTTACTAAGTGAGTGCATATGCAGCTGATGCATCTCCAGAACACGGATTGCGCCTGTCTCAGATAGTTCTGGGGTTTGATGTGCACAGCCTTCCAAAGTGCACTCCAGTTTCAATCCTGCAGGCTGCGCCATTATTGTGTGTCTCCAGAAGAGTTTAATAGACTTCAGTCATTTGCTAACAATGTATTAACTCTGTACCTGAAACAAAAGAGATCAGTGCATTGAACTGTGCAATACCAATGACTGACTAACTCCAGTGATAAATTATTAGTGAAATACCTAGGATGGAAAGTACCACTTAATGAACACTTCATAGACATCCTTCCCAAAAAAGTATCAACATCATGCTTCTTGATGCATGATTTTTAAGTCTCCATGCCTTGTTTATAACAAAATGTGTGTAAGCATTATGCATATTCTCCCCGACATGGATTGTGATACACAGGCATCTTGTAGGACAATTTCCAGTGCTACAAGATACATAGCTGATGTGCTATTGTATAACAGACCTATGTTGTGGTTTATAATATATTGTTTGTTGATAGTGGATATTTGTTACCATGATTATCAATGCATGTATTCATATTATGGATGTCTCAAAATAAATGAAGGCATATGCATTTTACCACGATTGGCTCAGTATTGAACTTGAAGGACTGCAACAGTATTTTCAATGACCTGCTTCCATGACAAATTTAAATGCCCTGCCATACTCAATTCAACATCTCACACGTAACCAAAAACCAATGTTTTAACAATGATAACCACCTTTCAGTGATTAATCCAGGGGATATTGGACTTTCCAGACTTAGGGGAGGGGCAGTACCCCACCTCCACCACTCACCTTCCCTGCTCAGCTGTTTATAGTGGATACAGATGGAGTTGGTGATTTTCTTTCAGAGTCTGTAGACCTGCTAAATTCCCAGCAGCTCTCTGCAGCTGAACCTTGTAGAAAAAAGCAAGTCAAATTCGTCCATTTTTTCTGGACTGGCATTGCTCTCCATAAAAATTCACACAACCTGGAACATGTGTTACCACAAGCAGTGTATTTGCCATGCTTGTTAACAATCAACTATCTCACTGAAATGCAAACTATGTAATCACACACACTTTTTAATAGTTTGTAATCAACAAACAATGTACTTTGTATTTTGTAGTTTTATTAGCCTGTGATGTTAGTGAAATGCCATCTTTATAAATAGCACAAACTGCATTTACAACAAATTTATTGTGAATACACAGCTTGTGATTTTAGTGAAATTGGTCCCTGTTGAGTCACACTTACCTAACCTTACCTAACCTATCCTAGACTAGCCTACCTTAACATCTTTTGTTCGGAAAATATAAATACACAATTATCATAACAAAAGTTTGCAACATTTCAAAAATATAATTTGCCTGCCACAGAAATCAATGGTCGCATCATCTTAATAATATTGAGAAATATATTTCTACACTATTTTTCTTGAAGTTTTATATTAGGCTTAAAGTAAAAAAAAAAACAGTTGTTGATGCAAAGCAACCTCTTCACATCACTCCTGCTTGTGTATCCTCTTGGCATCCAAGGCCTTATCACACTTCAAGCAAGCCACTTCATTTGGCTCAATCAATAGAAACACAAGCAGGATTCTTCTGAAAAGAATGCCCAACAATAATTGTGTGTGGCAATATGGCACAACCTCAAAACACAGCACATGCAGATTCTTGACTGGGACAAATATTCACACAATGACCCTTCTGCTCATCTAAAAAATAATTTGATCTATAACTGATGAAGAACTCAATGTATAGAAAGGTAATAAATATGTAAATAAACCTAACCTACCTCACACTATAATAAAGCAACAATAATTCCAGCCTAACCTAACAAGCCATATATACTGCCATAAGATTGCACAGTTTTTACGTCATCAAAGTGCTTCAGCAATAACTATTAAATAAATAAAGATAAAAATAGAACCTGGCAAACCTAACAAGCCATGCATTGATATATCACTGTGAGATCACAGTTTTGGCATCATCAAATGGCTTTCATATCCTGTTCATTTGATTGCCTAATGTATCATTTTGGTGGCATCCTTCTTTTGGCTGGATGGAGGGATGCATGCATGACTGGGATACTGGCTAGGCTGAGTGGGGGAGGGGGGTCTGGACCCCCTGGTCTGGTGCCCCACTAATGGTAATTTGTCATTTTTCCTATTGAATCTGAAAATGTGTCTTCAAAATATGTACTTGGACACCCCAGGCTTCATGTGAGATCTTTAGCCCTGCGTGCATTAATTAATTTGGAATTAAGCTGGAAACTAAGGGCATGTGTAACTCAGTGGTTAAGCTGAGCATCTGGCATGCCAGAGGTACAGGGTTTGATTCCCTGCAATGCCCGCCCTTCCTGCCAGGGTGAGAGGCAGGTGACGCCATATGGCCTCGGCTGCTGAGTGCGTCGTAAAGTCACAGTGCAATCCAATCCAAAGCTGGAAACTAAGCATTAGTAACAGGGAAGAATGTTGCATTGCTTGTTTATCATATCTGAGAAGCATTTGGTATGGATACTTCATCAACCCTTCTGGTTGCCTGATGGTATTGGCCATCTTGCTGTTGTCTTCTTCAAAGCTAGATTGTGTCATGCATGTGCAGAGTTAATATCAGATTAAGGTGAAAACTAAGCTTTTGTAACAAGGAGTGTTGAACTTCTTCTATCGTATTGAAGAACTGCATTTATAAATTTGAAATAGAACATATGAGCAATGCAATATATTTTCTGAGCACAGGATATCTTTGCTCTATGTCTATGCCTGATGTAGGATGTCATAATTCCTGATGAAGGCTTGCATCCCAATATCAGCAAATATGTGCTCTTTATTTTTTGGGGGCATGCTTCATGCTAGGGTTAGATGTGGTTGATTGTAATTTTATTCCACTTTACAATATGAACCTCACTCAAACACTCATCAACCACATTAACTCTGTACATGTCAGAAGTGCGATTATCGATGGTGCATGATACATGAAGTTGATATGAGACATTACAATTTAGGAAGCAGTTTAGATAGACAGATTGTGTGAAGTTCAGGATGATTGAGGTTCTGTGCCCCTTTTGCTATTGACTTTTGCTATTCTCTGGCTTGGAAGTCCAAACTAAGCAGAACCCAGAGTATTTTGGATCCATGAAATTGAAGCTATACTTTGGACTCACCTTGATGAAATCATGGCAACAGCATACACTCTGTAACCCATGCCTGGTTGTAGTAACCAGCTAGAGAAGGCAATGACATGCGTCTTCCGGCAGCGGTCGGCGGGTAACGTTGGCCGGTGTCGCCAGGTGACGCAGCACCATGTCGCTGCACAGCGACGACCAAGCGCTGGCTCCCGGCTCCGACTCGTTCTGGGAGCCGGGCAACTACAAGCGCACCACCAAGCGCACCGAGGACGGTCACAAGCTCTGCGACGACCTCATGAAGCTGGCGCTCGAGCGCGGCGAGATCGAGAAGAGCTACGCCAAGAGCCTGAAGGCCTGGAGCAAGAAGTGGAACGAGCTCATTGAGAAAGGTGATGCGGCATGTGTGTCGCCTGCTGTGGTTTTCTTCTGGGCGTGGGATGTAATGAAACAATCAGGCTGAGTTGTGTTTTGTCATCTGGGGTCTGTGCTGCAGTAGTGAAATTTAATGGAGTTATGTTAGGAATAGAGCCACCAGTTAACTCGACATCGCCTATTGGAGTTCGCCATCCGTGGCGCCTGCAGTTAGAATATCACCCATCATGTCTTAATCGATAGATCACAAAATATTGGCGATGGATAGCTCTCTTTCTCCTTGTCTCAGGGTATCACTTTGACTATTGTGACATGAGCTATGAGGTGGTACATCACATCACAATATTCTTAAACCCAGAATTGTATGCAAAGTTGTAGTACCCATTACTAGTTCAATAATGATGATATAAGTTCTAAACTTGCTTTGTGCAACCTACAGTCTTCCATATTTCAAGGGCCTCCATTTGAAATAGGCGTTTAAATGAAGTCATGTTGGGCCACATGAAGTGAGAGGACATGTCGGGCCACACTTTTAAGGTGGAGCATTGGGTTGGGTGATCTAAAGTAGCTTTGCAGGTAATTCGTCATGTGTTGCCAGTACAATATAAATTTAAATATCTGCAAGTATCCACAAAATAGATAAACATACAGTATCACATGACATATATCGTGTATTGTGTTTCGTTGCTTGTGTCGCGGTATGTTGCGAGTTGTGTCTGACGGCCGCAGCCGTAATCGTCAGCGTCAGGCTGTGCGGACTGTCAATCAGGGTGGGGACGCTGGGGTCGATATGTGGTGCCGGGCCTGCCTTTCTAGGGGGATTGGTGACACCTGCTGGTCTGCAGGTCCCGAATACGGCACGGCCGAAGCCGGCTGGAAGGCCGCATTGGTCGAGGCCGAACGTCGCTGTGACCTGCACCTCAAGGTCAGGGACAACCTGATGAACGAAGTACACGTCAAGGCCAAGCAATGGCAGAAGGAGAACTTCCACAAGGTCAGCACATTTAGACCACGCTCTATGTCATGTTATAGATGTTATTATTTGTATTATGATGTTGCTATTTACTGTCTGTCATGTTTTGCTCTTCGGCGACTTCACAGCCCACCGTGTCGCTTGGGCATGCAAGATCACCAACTATCTTGGGTTGGTTTATGAATGTATTATTTATTATTATTATTTATTAAAATTTATTATTATTCTGTATCTGCTCACTTATATCACTTGACGTTGAACAGGGTACATCCTTCGGGGAAATTTTCCGCTGTAAAACCGGCTTTTGTCGACAGAGTAAAATGTGCAGCCTCGATCCCCTCCTACACAAATTCTGGCTATGCTTTAGCCACAGATATCTGAAGTGTGGATTTATTACACTGGATCCACGCCTTACCCCCGGATCCGCCGCTGTTCAGTTGTGATAACCAGGAGACTCATGTTTAAGCATCAATTCTTGGGTTGCCGCCAATGTGTGTGTGTGTGTGAGGGATGCGAAGCCTCTCAGCGAGTGTGGGAGCCTCGTCTTTCTGTCCCATGAAGCGGGTACATAGCGACGTATCGACAGTCGCGCTCTTGAACCGACACAATCACATTCCGTCATTATACCAATACAATCACATTCCGCCAGCGTACCAACACAATGAAATTCCGCCAGTGTACCGACACAATGACATTCCGCCAGTGTACCGACACAATCACATTCCGTCATTATACCGACACAATCACATTCCGCCAGTATGCCGACACAATGACATTCCGCCAGCGTACCAACACAATCACATTCCGCCAGTGTACCGACACAATCACATTCCGTCATTATACCGACACAATCACATTCCGCCAGTGTACCGACACAATCACATTCCGCCAGTGTACCGACACAATCCCATTCCGTCAGTGTACCGACACAATCCCATTCCGCCAGTGTACCGACACAATCACATTCCGCCAGTGTGCCGACACAATCACTGTGATTGTGCCAGTGTGCAGACACAATCACATTCCGCCACAATGTTAAAATATTGATTTCTCGTTAGGTGTGAGATGTCGAAACGAGTGCAGCAGGATGTCGAAATCACCATGGAAGTAATGATATTTAATATCTTGTTAAGTCCTGCAACCCAGTAGAGACAATTGTGTACATATGACTGTTCTCATTTTGTGTGTTTTGAAAGGTACCTAATTTGGTTATATCGATATCAACGATAACGATACAAACACATATGCTATAAACTGCCATTGTAGAACAAAGCATATCATATGTAATCCCTTCACCTGGAATCGCGCTACGGGATGCTCGTTATCACGATCCTGGATCCATTATGGTGAGCAAAAGTATGGTGCTTGTAAACTGGATACAGTTAGAAACGAGGCATGAACACTTCGCAAACATGCATCAAGAAGCACGATGTCGATGCTCCTTTGAGGATGTCGATTCAGTGTTCAGTAAGTGGTATATTCCACCCTATTTCGCGAATAATTTATCACTGTTCCGCCAGTGTGCCGACACAATCACATTCCACCAGTGTACCGACACAATCACATTCCACCAGTGTACCGACACAATCACATTCCGCCATTGTACCGACATTATCACATTCCGCCAGTTTGCCGACACAATCACATTCCGTCAGTGTACCGACACAATCACATTCCCTCAGTGCACCGACACAATCACATTCCGCCAGTGTGCCGACACAATCGCATTCCGCCAATGTACCGACACAATCACATTCCGCCAGTGTGCCGACATAATCGCATTCCGCCAGTGTACCGACACAATCACATTCCGCCAGTGTACCGACACAATCACATTCCGCCAGTGTACCGACATAATCACATTCCGCCAGTGTGCCGACACAATCGCATTCCGCCAGTGTACCGATACAATCACATTCCGCCAGTGTGCCGACATAATCGCATTCCGCCAGTGTACCGACACAATCACATTCCGCCAGTGTACCGACACAATCACATTCCGACAGTGTGCCGACACAATCACATTCCGACAGTGTACCGACACAATCACATTTCGCCAGTGTACCGACATAATCGCATTCCGCCAGTGTGCCGACACAATCGCATTCCGCCAGCTTCGTTGGCGACGCATGTGCGATTATTTGGCCTTGCGGCACAAACAGACGTGTCTGAGCTGATATGACTCACGGACTCGGCAAGCCTGTGATATGTGCGTGTGTACTTTGCTCATTTTGCGGGCGAACAGGTCGACTGTTGGGATAAGGAGCGGGAGGGGGGGAGTTTGGCATGTGTTCGGATGTTGTGTTCGTTAACGCATCTTGAGCCAAAAACGAGGTGTCCGCTGGACGTTTGCACTTCCCACAAGAGCATCGTGCTATGGGCCTGTGAAGTATCCTGTATTTTCCACATTTAACTTAGGATGCTCTGTGTAGCTGTTTTTTCCCATACCTTGGCGTGTCGAAGCTAATGCATTCGCCTCCGCAATATATTTATCGAACTTAGCCTGTCCCACTCAAGATCAGTCGACGGAACAAGTGGGCCACGCCAAATGATCCCAGCATTGGACGTGATATGCATTGTCTAAGTCATATATACTATGTTGAGTTTCGAGTATGCATGTATTTAGGTCTTAAAATCATCATCCGGGCCACTTTCGTCATACGCAAAAGACAGTAATTACACAATATGCTATAAAAAGGCACTGCCACGTGAATGTGAATGTTGCTGATAATCAGCATTGGATGCACATGCGATGAGCTAGGTGTACGTATGAAAGCACTGCTCTAATGCTTGACGTGATGATCACCGCTTTTGTTGTGGGTAAGGCTGGCTGGCCATATAGTATGGGATCGATCGGCTTTCAGCCACTGTTCGAAGCAAACTATTCCAATCGATGGTCACTCCATGGGGGAAAGTCTGCTTGATTCGCTCCAGTCTGGTGCGGCATCTGTGGTCGGTCGTTCATAGTGACAAAGGTCTCGCGCCACACTTTTCGGTACGAGGTACAAACATAGAACGGAGGATTCCTTTTTGTTATGTTATTGAAACTATTGTTGCGAATGCAGTATATAACGCTTGCCAATTATAATATATCTGATGGCTCTGTCGTGCTGAACTTGACCGCGAGTATTCGATGCAAATTTCCGCTGTAAGCTCACCTGATGTCACATTGGTGTAGTTGGTAGCACCGCCTGCGGTCTTTGTGCTTTGCTGTTGGTGGATGGAACACTGTCACCGTGATTTGACCTGACCCGGTCAGCTAGAGTTCACCTCGTGCTACGGTTTAAGGTCACTCAGCGTGTTGAGAGCACGAGCTGTGCTAAGAGCGATGGCGGCTGCGGCTGTCCCGACACCCCATCACCTGATTGAGAGGTCGAGCTTGTGTCGCTTCTGGTAAACGGAGCGAAGATCGGCGCGCAAATCCACGTCCACAGCGCACTCACCGACATCTTGAACACGTTCGCTTCTGATGTGTATAAAACCAGCTGGCGAGCGAAATATAGAGGCCCAGCTGAGCTCTAAGGCGCAGCGTAACTGGCGCCAGCTGACACATCCAGGGTGTGGCAGCTGACACCTCCAGGGTGTGGCGGCTGACACCTCCAGGGTGTGGCAGCTGACACCTCCAGGGTGTGGCAGCTGACACCTCCAGGGTGTGGCAGCTGACACCTCCAGGGTGTGGCAGCTGACACCTCCAGGGTGTGGCAGCTGACACCTCCAGGGTGTGGCAGCTGACACCTCCAGGGTGTGGCAGCTGACACCTCCAGGGTGTGGCGGCTGACACCTCCAGGGTGTGGCGGCTGACACCTCCGGCGTGTGGCAGCTGACACCTCCAGGGTGTGGCAGCTGACACCTCCAGGGTGTGGAGGATGACACCTCCAGGGTGTGGCAGCTGACACCTCCAGGGTGTGGCAGCTGACACCTCCAGGGTGTGGCAGCTGACACCTCCAGGGTGTGGCAGCTGACACCTCCAGGGTGTGGCGGCTGACACCTCCAGGGTGTGGAGGCTGACACCTCCAGGGTGTGGTGGCTGACACCTCCAGGGTGTGGCAGCTGACACCTCCAGGGTGTGGCGGCTGACACCTCCAGGGTGTGGCAGCTGACACCTCCAGGGTGTGGCAGCTGACACCTCCAGGGTGTGGCAGCTGACACCTCCGGCGTGTGGCAGCTGACACCTCCAGGGTGTGGCAGCTGACACCTCCAGGGTGTGGCAGCTGACACCTCCAGGGTGTGGCAGCTGACACCTCCAGGGTGTGGAGGATGACACCTCCAGGGTGTGGTGGCTGACACCTCCGACGTGTGGCAGCTGACACCTCCAGGGTGTGGCGGATTCTATGAGTTGCTTGCTGTAGGCTGTGAAGCTCAAGCCGTGGGTGGAGGTACTGGGATCCATGGTTCTCGCTTTTCATGAACTTTGACCATTGACCCCGGGTGAAGTACATGGAAAGAATGGTCTTAGAAGGTGTGCCTCTTCTTTGCCTCCCCTCACATGATGTTGTGACAGTCCTTTGATGAAACCACTAATATTTGGTAGGGTAACTACTTATCAAACCATGTGTGTTGTAAGCGATACTGCATACTTGCACCCACGGGAAGAAATAATATAGTCTAAGGAAAACAGTGCGAATATCTACAACAAAAATGAAACATCCTGAGATATTGACGTGATTAGCAGCAATTTCTAAACACACCTAGAACATCAACCTATATCCTTGTTTAATATTCATCAGTTCTCCATGGTATAGTGGTTAAATATCAGAGTTCCTTGTTGCAGTTCATAGTTGGAGTTCTGGCACTGAGAAGCGTTTTCTATTGCATCATTTTTGGTATGTTATGTGCTCTCTTGGAAAATGATTTTTTTTTGCTTCATCCCCACGTACTAAAAAAAATAATGCGGTATTTGTGAATGATATGTTCAATTGACGTGGAACTTTTCACTCCAAATTTTGCAAGTAAAGAATGACGTTATTTCTCTTTAGGCATTCATAAGTTGGTATGGCAACCAAAAACCCAAGGCCACCTGTCCCAACTGCCCTACGGCAGCTAGGGCAGGACGTAACCTACGAGCCACCATGGGCGGCTCGTAGGTATCTTGATGCGTCAGTCTTGCTACGACTGGGAAATTAAAAATGATGGTGATGTTCAGTTTTATTGATAAGCCGATGATCTACCCAGAAGGTTATGCTATTTGGTATGAAATGGCAACGGTGTGGTGAAGGGTGATGCTTATTGAAGAAGTGATGCTTATTACCCTGAAGCTTCATCGCCACAATGTTGTTAGTCGCGGCGTAGAGACAATGTGTCATGTTCAATAATACGCATCGGTAATCGTCTGGCGTTATGGCACACATTTCCGGAAATGCGTGAACCCTACCGCTCATCGAAAGTGACTCTATATATCAGTTATGTTTTCTGCTGACATTCCCATTCATGAATATTGCGTACAATATATCGTTAAATGCGAGACGTGTATGTACAGCAGCTATTTGATGGCGTCTGTCGGAAGTGTCGGACCAGCGCGTTCGTCACGGGCGTCGCGTACCGTCCCGGGTGGGCGGGGTCTGGTATGTGTTCCGGCGGCCGTTCTGGGACTGTCCCGGCCGCTCTGTGTGTGTGTGTGTGTGTGTGTGTGTGTGTGTGTGTGTGTGTGTGTGTGTGTGTGTGTGTGTGTGTGTGTCTGTGTCTGTGTCTGTGTCTGTGTCTGTGTGTCTGTGTGTCTGTGTGTCTGTGTGTCTGTGTGTCTGTGTGTCTGTGTGTCTGTGTGTATGTGTGTGTCTGTGTGTCTGTGTGTGTGTGTGTCTGTGTGTCTGTGTGTGTGTGTGTGTGTGTGTGTGTGTGTGTGTGTGTGTGTGTGTGTGTGTGTGTGTTCGTGATTCACCGGCACACCTGGCTGCCGCTCCTGCGGTTAGGGCCATCGTACCGTCCGTGGCTGCTCTGACTCAGACCTCCGCCAAGGCCTTATCCCCGCCCCCCGCCCCCGGCTGCATACCAGCACATCCTGACGGTGTGGCTCGTGCTCACGGCTAGATCGTACTACCATCCTCAGCTCACCATGCATCGGATCACAATGTCACACCTCGCTCACCACCGGTTCACCATCGTTGGTTATTGGTTTTACGACACATCGACCGTTAAGTCATGTAGCGTCGCCAATCTCTCACGCCGATTGGCCGCGGGCGAAGAGTAGCGACAGGTGAGACTCGAAACCACAACCTTTCGATTGTGAGACAGGCAGCCTACCCCTAGACTACTCGTCCCCGGTTCACCATCGTCCTCAGTACAGCACTGGGTCGTGCTGCCATCCCCGCTATGCACCAGGCAGTGCTGCCGTTCCCCGGTCACCACTGTAGCTCACTGGAATTTCGGGTCGTCCTATACTATTTTGCTTCATCCACAAGCACTCGCCTGGATTCCCGAAAATTCCCGGATTGCCGAACTGGCACTGTTTACACTGGCAGTTCGTTTTTGTCTCAATCGCGCAGCTTCGAGCGACTATCATGGCAAATGTGCCAGTGGCTCCCAAACTTTCCTGTCTTGCTGCTGTGTCCCTCGTATCTTGATACACGTAAACTTCGTAAGTGATCTGAAGCACACCCGAACAATAAGCTGCATGCGATAAAGCCACACCTCGGAGATCGGGCATCGTGCTTCATCGGTCATCACAGATCCAGAAGTGACGAGGTGACCCTATGTTGACTGTGTATCGGCCACGCACATGCAACCCACCATTACTTCCTCTGCGGTAATGGGCAAAATGACCACAGCAGTCGGCGCGCCCTAAAGCCCAAAATAACTCTGCGGTAATGAGATGCCCCAGTGTCCCCGCTGTTTATGCACACTGACGGTGCGACATGTGCTTTCCTCGTGCCAACACTTTTCAAGTGAGTGACGGTTGTTTTTTGGAAATAGCACACGAATCCCAGCATATCGGGACGTGCTAGCGGATGCCTCGGAAATTATTAATTCTGGTAGAATGTTCCGATATCTGAGAGCCAGCTGGTATGGATATATTCAGCGGATGTATTCAGGCCGTATACTCATCCCTACAACGCCAAATAGTTGCTGGGCTAAAATAAATAAAATAGTGGTATATGTATACAATATCAGCAAATAATTGTAATCTCATAGACTCGTACACATTCCTGAGCATAGTGATCAATGACATCCCGAATGATTAAATGTCTTCAAATGCCAGTTGCCGTAATCTTGCAGAGAACGCCAGTATTGTGAGTTTTGACTGCTAGGAAAGGTGTTGTACTCAACTGAATGACTGCACAGGACATTGGAAGCTGAGGAAAAAGGATACCGGTTAGCAATGGAATTGTTGGTGGTATGAAATTGCTCAGCATCTGCTATTTTTGAAGTGACAAGAGTTGCCAATTTTGGGTAAAAATGACAGGTAAAACCGAAATTTATTTCTTGCTTCGTATCAGTTTCCACCCAATTCAGGATTTTTTTTGGACGCGGGTGGTAGGTGAAGGAATACGGTACGTGAAGTCAGTACCAAGTGCGTCAAAAATGTACGATTGATTTTTCACCTCATCTCTGTATATCGCCTTTCCATTCGTTCTTCTCTTTACCAAGTGATATCGGGAAAGTATATTTCCCTGCTCAATTGACCAAGACAAAGCGTTGGTTCATTGTACGTAAGCGCAGATGTACGAATGCCAAATTTACTTAAGCGCAAATTTACGTATGGCAAATGTACGTATGCGCAAAAGTACGTATGGCAATTGTACGTAAGCACAGATGCACGTATGCCAAATTTACTTCAACGCAAATTTACGTATGGTAAATGTACGTATGCGCAAATGTACGGAAGGGCAAATGTTCGTATGGCATATGCACCTAACCAAGTGTGCTTAAACGCAAAGGTACGTATGCGTAAAGATACGTACATTGGCTCATACGTACATTTGCTCTTGCATTCTTTTACGTTTGCGTATTGTTGCGCTTTCATACATTTGCGCCTACGTACCTTTGCGCTTACGTACATTTGCGCTTACGCACATTTGCGCTTACGTACATTTGCGCGTACGTACATTTGCGTTTACGTACGTTTGCGCTTACGTACTTTTGCGCTTACGTACATTTGCGCTTACGTACACTTGCGCATACCTACATGTACACTTGCGTGCATTTGTGCATACATACATATGCGCATACGTACATTTGTGCATACGTACATTTGCGCATACGTACATTTGCGCTTACGTACTTTTGCGCATGCGTACTTTTGCGCTTACGTACATTTGCGCATACGTACTTTTGCGCTTACGTACATTTGCGCATACGTACATTTGCCATACGTATATTTGCGCTAAAGTACATTTGCCATACGTCCATCTGCGCTTACGTACAATTGCCATACGTACATTTGCGCTTACATACATTTGCTTACGTACATTTGTCCGGTTACCGCAATTGTACGTATGGCATATGTACTTAACCAAATGTACGTAATCAAAAAGGTAAACATGCGTAAATGGACATGCATTTGCGCATACGTACAATTGCTCATACGTACATTTCCGCATACGTAAATTTGCGCTTACGTACATTTGCGCTTACGTACTTTTGCGCATATGTACATTTGCGCATACGTACATTTGCCATACGTACATTTGCGCTTACGTACATTAGCCATACGTACATCTGCGCCTACATACGATTGCCATACGTACATCTGCGCTTACGTACATTTGCTTACGTACATCTGCCTTACGTACATTTGTCCTAGAATCGAACGCTGGCGGCTTGCTGCCACCCAAATTAGAGTGCGGCTTTTCTGCGGACATCCGGCGGGAACCTGGCACATTTCTCCGGTATCGCCCACCCCCAATCTCTCCCTGCATAGAAAGCTCGGCGGCGGGTGGATTGTGAGCGAATGCATACACAAATGAGTGCCGTCATCTTCCTTTTTTGCATATCTAGATTTAGCCGTGGGCTCTTCACATCTTGTCCCATTGAAAGAAGCTCGGGATGGTTGGGGAGGGAGCAGTTGTCAATTTACGATTCCTCTCCCTCTCGACTATTACCAAAATACAGGGATTGCACCCGTTAACCATCCTTTTCCTGCTGCCATGGGTTATTCAGGTAGCAACGATTGGGGGGAAATGATTGCAATTCCTTATGTGCAGTTCTCGCAGGTGTTGGGAGCATCTCGCCAGACCGCCACTTACATTGACAATGTGTCCGTGCCGTCGGGAACCTCATCTCTGTCTTCCGCAGTCCATGATGCAGTTTAAGGAGAAAAAGGACCTGGACGACGCGTTCAGAAAAGCCCAAAAGCCATGGGCAAAGCTGCTTGATAAGGTAAGCGTGCCGTCGTCCACCTCGCTGGACAGTCGTCGGCCTGGTTGTGTGAGCCTGGTCTGTAGGGAGATCTGACACAGCCGTCGGGACACTGGCCGAACCAATCTTCTTCTTTTTTTTTGTGGGGGGGGGGGGGGGGGTGCGGACAAACCGCAGTATTCGACCGGCGACCGGATGAGGGGGAAGGGGTGAGAGTCGAAATATCACGGTCTGAAGGATCTCAACCGAGAACCGGGGTGGAGGAGGCAGTTCCACATTTTGTCCCAGCGATCTCAACGGACGACCGGGGGTGGGGTGGGGGGGGATTTTTCACCGTGTCAAGGGAATAGTGCTACATTTTAGGCCGTACGACGTGGAATGGATGGAATATTTCCATTGCGTACGAATGCAAACACTTCAGTCCATTTTGAGCGTTTGGAGGGGCCAACTGCCCCTTTCGGGCCTTTGGGGCATGGCCCCTGTTTCCCCCTGGATCCGCCAGTGCGTCGGGATTACTCGCCTCGCATTGCCACTCGGCCAACCAAACTTCCACGATCGTCTTCCACGAGACAACCATGAGACTGGCTGATACTACAATGGAAGTACAGTGAAATCAGGCCGGACTTCCCTGGGTGTCCATTTTTGGGCGATATAGTGTCCATCTTCGCCGACTGGGTGTCGGAATGGACGCGTAGTAGTACGTTAAAATGGGCCCCAGGTGTGATTCGTGAAGGGGTGGTGTGGTTGGTGTGGAGACCTAGTGTAGGGTCCAGGTGTGCTGGCAGGGTGTGGTTGGTGTGGAGACCTTGTGTAGAGTCCAGGTGTGGTGGCGGGGTGTGGTTGGTGTGGAGACTTGGTGTAGAGTCCAGGTGTGGTGGCAGGGTGTTGTTGGTGTGAAAACCTGGCGTAGAGTCCAGGTGTGGTGGCGGGGTGTTGTTGTGGAGTCCAGGTGTGGTGGCGGGGTGTGGTTGGTGCGCTGGAGCGTTGTGGTGACTGGAGGCGGGGTATGACTGGCGTGTGGGCTGCTCCAGCCCCGCCTGGTCACTGGTGACGCCTGGCGCCTTCCCCGGTCCAGCGCTATCGTGTTGCCGAACACAAATAGCGCGTGGCAACTAACTAACGTGTGATGCCTCAGTCTGCTGACACCTTCAGGCTTGAACCACCCAGCTGTTGTGGCGGTGACTGGTGATCTCAGCTGTTGTGGCGGTGATCCAGCTGTTGTGGCGGTGACTGGTGATCTCAGCTGTTGTGGCAGTGATCTAGCTGTTGTGGCGGTGACCGGTGATCTCAGCTGGTGTAGCGGTGACCGGTGATCTCAGCTGTTGTGGCGGTGATCTAGCTGTTATGCCGGTGACCGGTGATCTCAGCTGTTGTGGCGGTGATCTAGCTGTTGTGGCGGTGACCGGTGATCTCAGCTGTTGTGGCGGTGATCTAGCTGTTGTGGCGGTGACCTGTGATCTCAGCTGTTGTGGCGGTGATCCAGCTGTTGTGGCGGTGACTGGTAGCCTCCGCTGTTTTGGCAGTGACCCGTGGCGTGGGTGCCCAATTTGCTATGGCAGTGAGCCGTGGCGCAGGTTCCGAAGCGGTTTTGTATGCGTTCGCGGGCACCGATCAGGAGGGTGTATTGCTAGTCATGATTAAATAAGAACAATATATATTGTGGTGCGTAGAGATTAGAAACAGCGCTGGTGAAGAAAGCAAATCACGTAGGATTTTTACGTGCCCCAGCGGACCAGATTGTTGTGACAGGTTGTCACGTAGAATGATCTGCCATCAGTGTGACATGTTTTGTTTTGTCTTCACATGCGAGGTTTTGTCGTGGAATACGATTCACACATGTAAATACCTCTGAGGACCTTTTGCCAGCTACCCCATATATGAGTGACTGGGACAGTAGGGAGATAGAGCGAGACAGACAGGGACAAATATTTGCCACTATGTTTCGTCGGGCGTCTTTGAATGTATGACTTGGATACAAAAGTATGCATTGATTTAACCACGTTTTTTCTGGAGTTCAATATCACCCGATTGTCGGCTCAGCTACGATGAGACAATCCGATGACAGTGTCCGTTGATATCATTGGTTGCCTGGCTACCAGTGTAATTGCTAGCCCATTTATTCCTGCTGATTTCTTTCCATCAGTCAATAATCACCCATGAAGATAATTGTGACCTGAGTTTTTTTTTCGTTCGCGTTTTATCAGGAAATAGCAAAGTAAGTTGCATTTAGTCTTCGCTGGTCTGCTTTTTGGAGCAAACATGCAATGTCGAGATCTCGACCATCAACGGCATTGAATATTTCTTCAATTTAAAGAAAAATCCCTTGAATCTAACATGTCATGAACGCACAGCGGTTGCTTAGAGTGCGTCCAGCCCGTCATGTGCGTCCCAACCGCTATGCTGCGAGTAGAACGTGCCACCGGTGGCCCGCGTCGGCACGTTGTGTCTGGCGTGCCGCATTCAAACGTGTGTGTGCGTGTTTCAGGTGAACAAGGCCAAGTCGGACTACCACGTAGCCTGTAAGTCCGAGCGGACGGCGCTAAACCAGGAGCGCAATGCTGCCTCGGACGCCAGTCTCTCCTCGGACGCGGTAAGTGCCTACCTAATCTGGCTCGACCACCTCGAAACGATAACCTCTCAGGATTTTCACCAGCCCGGCTGGACCCACTCTGACCTGCTCACTGCCTGACCAATCCAAGAACGGCGCCAGTTGTTCGGAGTGCGTATGGCCATCTGTTGACGGCTCCTTTAACACGCGCCCTGGAGGGCCTGTGAAAATTACGCGCACTGGAGGGGGGGCGGATTCCACCCCCCCCTAAGATCTCGGCTCCTAGTGAAGCTAGAGGAACGAAATTTGCAGGGTGAATGGGTACGGTAGTGAACTCTATTGTGTGCAAATTTCATGACCTTAGGTCAATATTTTCGAGGTCAAATGAGGTCAAATTTGCCAAATGTTCTGGTATTGCGTGGCTTGGCTTGTCATCGTTATGGATCGCTGTGATTGAATTTAAATGCTCCAAAATGGGCATCAATGATGTTTTGGACATTACTAATGATGCAATGCAGATGCTGGACCCAACATTTAACCTCAGGTCACCCATATAGCGCCACTTTATCAGGTCAGTTACCTGTTCCAGTTACCGAAACCGGGCCGCCCGCCCGACTGCTCCGTCGGGCAGCTCGGAGCAATCGGCTTCGTGAAGAAAGGAGTGAAGTACATGAATAAAGTATGGAAACGCAATGACAAACCGTACAAATGGCAAACAGTAGTGCATTTATGACAACATTCCAGTTGATCAAGTTTGGTTCCATTAACCTGTCATGAACTTGACCTGACTTGACCTCGGTGACCTAACATGATCTTGAAACTATATAGCATATCAATATACATCAAACAAGTCGCTAGTGTTGCCAAGAACACTTCCCTTTTGCGAATATACGGGAAGCGCATAAGCGCCGATTTTTGTGGTCTGGCGCTATAATTTTTTTTTACTTTAGCGGCTCCTAACTTGAAAAATTTTCGGCCGATTTCCATTTTTCTTGCTTTAAACGACGCGCCATTCATTTCTAAGCAGGTACGCCGAAAATCGCGTATATCGACCGGTAAAATCTGCAGTTATTTACGAAAAACGGGAGGGTGGGCGGATTTCGCCCCCCTCCAGTGCGCGTGTTAATGTTCGATGGGTTTTGCTTGTTGGTGAGTTTTCCCCAAGCTTCGTGGGGAAATTGACAACTCGGTTGGAAATCCGTGTTGCTGCAACCTGAGACTAGTCTAGGTGTGCTCTTGCTGAGTCTAGGTGTATCCCTTCTGAGGCACTCCAACATCATGCTGTCTTGAACGGCAAACGTGCGATGCTTTGTTTGGTTACTTACTTCACTAGTTAGTGTTGGGACAGTGAATACGGGTCTGACCGACCTTTCGCTCTCGGTCCACTGAAGGCTTGCCGGTAACGGCAACGAAATGTTATTATGGCCTTCAACCACCCGTCGGTGGAAAGGTTTTCAATCATCGTCTTCGAATTTCTACTATATCACCAGTGCAATTGATGTGAAGCGAAATGAATCGTTTAATCTTTTGCCCGTGTCCATTTCATCAAAAACGGTATCAACTTGTCAATGTGACTCACGGATCACATCACACGAGTCCAATAGCACCCTTGTGAGCGTTCTGGACGTGAGCTCTATGATAAGCCGCACAAAACGTGATCTTGCGCGTTGCTCCGGTTGGATTGGTACCCGAAATTATTCGAACCACTTGGCTTGAACACGTTCTCTTGAACGCGTTCCTCCGTCCACCTGTGACGATCCTCCGTCCACATGTGACGATCCTCCGTCCACCCGTGACGCTCCTCCGTCCACCCGTGACGCTCCTCCGTCCACCCGTGACGCTCCTCCGTCCACCTGTGACAATCCTCTGTCCACCTGTGACGCTCCTCCGTCCACCTTTGACGACCCTCCGTCCACCTGTGGTGATCCTCCGTCCACCTGTGACGCTCCTCCGTCCACCTTTGACGACCCTCCGTCCACCTGTGGTGATCCTCCGTCCACTTGTGACGATCCTCCGTCCACCTCCGCCATCTGACTGTGGGATCAGCCTCTCCGGCCCGTCCGTACGTCTCCGCAGTTTGGCTCGACTCTATCTCGCTGTCTGATCTCGCGTGAAGACGTTCGGGGCCGGCGCTGTTGTCAGGTGAAGAAGCAGGCGGATCGCGTGCAGAAGGCCAAGGAGGAGGTGTCGCGCACTAAGGAGCGGTACGAGCTGGCGCTGCGAGAGATCTCCGAACACAATCCCAAGTACATCGAGGACATGACGTTCGTTTTTAACAAGTGCCAGGAGCGCGAGGCGGAGCGGCTCGCCTTTTTCAAACAGACCCTGTTCGGCCTGCACAAGTGTCTTGATATCGCCTCCGATCCCAGGTTGGTTGTTATGGTGGTTAACAACGTTGGCGAATCTGGGGGGGGGGGGGGGCACGCGGCCATTCCTCCCCGAAAAGGCCATTTTTGTCAGAACTGTTGCACTATAATAGTGTTTTCTCGAAATATACAGACGTTTTACTTATGTTTTGACCAGGGTGATTAATTGTATTCTTTGAAGCGACTTGCATTTGTATCTGACGCGATTATTCATTGATTGCGATATTTCATTTTCCATTGTTTTATTTGTATTATGCTCTGATACCTCACATCTTTATTTTGATTTTGTGATTGGGGAACCATAGCAACAGTGCATGGAGTTCTTTTCTGTCACGCTCGTGGCATAGGTATGGGCTGCCAGCGATCAAAGGGAAGCCAAATATGCACAAGGTATTTATGTGTCAGTTTGGTTTCAGTTGTCTTTCTCCCGTGGTGTGTCCTTTATTTTCTGCCTCTTATGTACTGTTCTGGATCGTGATGCTAATCAAACGATCTGCATTATAAAAAAACGAGAAAAAAAACGACGTGATGCGCATTTCATCTAACCAATCGAGAGAAGCTTATTTGTTCTGAGATCCGACCCTGAGCCTCAGAAATTATCAGCGTATGCATGATGACAACGTCTGGATAGACAGGCAAAGCCTCAAAGCATGTGTATTGACGGTCATTTCCGGACAAATACCACCCAACATATTCGTCTCGTAACTGAAGGACTGAGGGATCGAGGCCCGCTGATCGCGTAGACTTTCGGTGGTCTGTCGCCGTTCGACATGAGAGAGTAGTAGCAATGTATAGCCAACGGGCCGGTGCGTCGTAAAAAGAAATATATTTATCTTCGAAAATACACCTTTGACAGCCATGGGGGCCGTTCAAGAACCTCATATAATCGTGTCGAGAAGCCACTTTGACACCGAGTAGTCTGGATATTCAGCCAGTGTTTGCACTGGTAACTTGAGTATGACTATGCTAACCGTAGGAGTTCGTGGGTGCGTGAAAACAGATTCCCCGCCTTTTACCAGTGCGCTCCCTGTATGCCCGACGTAGTCGATGCGCCCCCGACTCCGTATAGCCAACCGACCAATCGCCGTTGCCAGTGTGTGGGCTGTGACAGTGTCGCCAGCGCGACTTCACTGTAGCGGCGCGCTCAGTCTGCCGCAGATCTACCGCGAGTTCGAGCACACGGTCGCCAACGCCGACAAGGAGAAGGACCTGCGCTGGTGGAGCAACAACCATGGCGTCAACATGCCCATGAACTGGCCTGCCTTCGAGGTGAGTCGGTCGGCGTGGCTGCCGCCCCGCCCGGGCTCGCCGGCAGCACCGCCCGCCGCTGACCGGCCGTGTGTGTACCGCGGCGGCGTGCGTGTGGCGTGAGCGGCGGCGTGCGTGTGGCGTGAGCGGCTGCGCTGGTTTTGTGTTGCGTCTGTGCGGCTGTTGCGTTTCGTTTGCCGCGGCTGAGAGCATGTGCGGCTAGTGCGCTTGCTGCTAGTGGTGCGCGGTCGGCGCCGGCGGCGGCGGGCCGGGGAGCGGCGGCTCAGCACTGGCGCCCCGGTGAGCGATGCGGTGGCGCTGTTGCAGGAGTACGCCGAGGAGTTCCGCGACATCGCCGGCCGCAGTCGGAAGGGCCACGTCGGCGACGGAAACATCACGCTGATCAACCAGCGGCCCGTCAACGACGAGCTGCCAGTAATGAGCCGACCGTGCCGTTGGCTCACGCAGCCTGTAGTCCAGCCAGCCAGAGCAGTCCACAACAGCCTGTAGTCCAGCCAGCCAGAGCAGTCCACACAGCCTGTAGTCCAGCCAGCCAGAGCGGTCCACACAGCCTGTAGTCCAGCCAGCCAGAGCAGTCCACATAGCATGTAGTCCATCCAGCCAGAGCAGTCCACACAGCCTGTAGTCCAGCCAGCCAGAGCAGTCCACATAGCATGTAGTCCATCCAGTCAGAGCAGTCCACACAGCCTGTAGTCCATCCAGCCAGAGCAGTCCACACAGCCTGTAGTCCATCCATCCAGCCAGCCAGAGCAGTCCACATATCATGTAGTCCATCCAGTCAGAGCAGTACACACAGCCTGTAGTCCAGCCAGCCAGAGCAGTCCACATAGCATGTAGTCCATCCAGTCAGAGCAGTCCACATAGCATGTAGTCCAGCCAGCCAGAGCAGTCCACATAGCATGTAGTCCAGCCAGCCAGAGCAGACCACACAGCCTGTAGTCCATCCAGTCAGAGCAGTCCACACAGCCTGTAGTCCAGCCAGCCAGAGCAGTCCACATAGCATGTAGTCCATCCAGTCAGAGCAGTCCACATAGCATGTAGTCCAGCCAGCCAGAGCAGTCCACATAGCCTGTAGTCCAGCCAGCCAGAGCAGACCACACAGCCTGTAGTCCATCCAGTCAGAGCAGTCCACACAGCCTGTAGTCCAGCCAGCCAGAGCAGACCACACAGCCTGTAGTCCAGCCCGCCAGAGCAGTCCACACAGCCTGTGGTCCAGCCAGACAGAGCAGTCCACATAGGGGACGGGTGGTCTAGGGGTTAGATGCTCGTCTCACAATCGAAAGATTGTGGGTTCGAATCTCACCTGTCGCTACTCTTCGCCCGCGACCAATCGGCGTGAGAGATTGGCGACGCTATATGACTCAACGGTCGACGTGTCGTAAAACCAATAACCAACCAAGAGCAGTCCACATAGCATGTAGTCCATCCAGTCAGAGCAGTCCACACAGCCTGTAGTCCATCCAGTCAGAGCAGTACAGCCAGCCAGAGCACTCCACACAGCCTGTGGTCCAGCCAGACAGAGCAGTCCACACAGCCTGTAGAGCAGTCCATCCGGACACTGAACGCCAGCCGCTGCCAATCTGCACTGCCAAGCCGTTCTCGCCACAACACAGCCAGTTCAGGCTATGCGTTACGGATAAACCCAATTGAGCCAGTTCAGACTATGGGATACGGTGGCTGGATAAACCGAATTGAGCCAGTTCAGACTATGGGATATGATGGCTGGATAAACCCAATTGAGCCAGTTCAGGCTATGGGATATGCTGGCTGGATAAACCAAATTGTGCCAGTTCAGACTACGGGATACGATGGCTGGATAAACCCACTTGAACCAGTTCAAACTATGCGCTACACTGACTGGATAAACCTTATTTTACACACCTTGTAGCTAGATACCCACTAGCTGTCGCTGCATGACCAACGCAGTCGATGCGCCCCTAAGCTCCAATAGCTGTTCATGTGCCCCTAAGCCCAACCATCTTGTGGATAAAACTGCCTGAAGCGTAAGTATTTTTCCAATTATCTTCCCTTCTGATGATGCAGAGCTGACTCGGCTAATTAAATATATTTCCATGCATCGCTGGCACCAAGTGCAGAGTGAATCAATTCGTACATACTTTATTTACATTTTAGCTCCTACATAAGTATTACCAGACCAAAACAAAATGAGCAAAAGGTATGGGTTCTTTCCCGGCGCATGTGTACCTGCAATGCAATTGTTGGGTGCCAGCCGATGCGAATAATCACTAGATAAGTATGTTAGCAGGTTATTTTGGCTGGGTAGCGTAGCTCAGAGTCGCTGGAGAGTCCTCCAGATGATTGAACTAACCATCGACGCACCGATGCAGTCTAGTCTAGCAGGGTGTGATGTGCAAAAATAAGTATTAAGTTACACAATAATGGTGTTAGTTTTTAGGTTTTTCTCCGAAGCCACCCGCTTCCTTCGTGCGATCCCAGCTCAGCCAGGGAGACCGTTGACCCATGATGGGGCAACAGCTAGGGACAGTAGGTTGGATAGTGAACCGTGGATGCGTATCCACATTTCTGCGGTTCACTGCTGAGGCTTTCTACGTACCCAAGCTACCCTTGACAACAGTCAAGGGTAGCTAAGGCTCGACTTGGTAACTTGCCTCCGTCATGTTCTATTGTTATGAGAAAGCTGTCCTGGTCTGTTTGCTGGTAAGTGTTGTATAGCATATTGCATGCAGTTGGCTACTGCTGATTCTTTTAAGTTGCCTGCATTACGTCAATTGCATGTTCTGCGCCAGTGTCTGAATGAGCCAGGTGGCAAAAGCCCATCGGTCCGTTAGTGATGTGGCTTTGACTGACTGCCGGAGCCATGTGACGCGCCACAACGGTGCCTCTAACGACAAGTCGTCACGGATGTAGCCGCCGTCAGCTGGTCCCTGGCGTTCCTCAACGTGCTGTTGCACGGCAGACGCTGGGGGCTGTTCGATCTGGTGTCGCAGCGCAGTCTTGTCACAAACAGCGCCGCGAACAGCATCTGACCCTCGTCCGACAGTGTTGTACCCGCGGCTAAACACAAACAGTGCTACACCCCCGGCCGACTACCAGTGGTGTCGTACCCGCGGCTAAACACAAACGGTGCTACACCCCCGGCCGACTACCAGTAGTGTCGTATCCCTGGCGGATTACCAATAGTGTTGTATCCCTAGCCGACCACCAACAGTGTAGCACCCCTGGCCGACTACCAACAATGTAGTACCCCTGGCCGACCACCAATAGTGTAGTACCCTTGGCCGACTACCAACAGTGTAGTACCTTGGCCGACTACCAGTAGTGTAGTACCCTTGGCCGACTACCAACAGTGTAGTACCTTGGCCAACTACCAGTAGTGTAGTACCCTTGGCCGACTACCAACAATGTAGTACCCCTGGCCGACTACCAACAGTGTAGTACTCCTGGCCAACCACCAACAGTGCAGTACCCCTGGCCGACTACCAACAGTGTAGTACCCTTGGCTGACTACCAACAGTGTAGTACTCTTGGCCGACTACCAATAGTGTTGTATCCCTGGCCGACCAACAACAGACATGTAGCCAGTAGTACAGCACCCCTGCCGACATCACATGCCGCCAGTAGTACAGCATACCCGCCGACACCACATGCCGCCAGTAGTACAGCACCCCTGCCGACACCACATGCCGCCAGTAGTACAGCATACCCGCCGACACCGCGCACACCGCATGCCGATGCGCTCCAGACCTCTGACCTCGGCTGTACTCGTGTCAGGACTACAACGCGTCGGCCAAGGGCGCCAAGAAGGCGGCGGCGACGCGACAAGGCACCGCGGCTTCCGCCGACGGTCGGCTGGCGGCCGATGACGCACCGACCAACCGCAACTCCCAGCACAGGTGGGCGGCAAGCGCCGGACGGCCGGCGGTCCGTACCCCGGCCACCGGCTGCCTCTTCATCGTACGTCCAAACGACAGGGACGAATCGTACTTAAACATGAAGTTCACGGCCTGTTGGGTGGCCTCCGTATGGGGTGATGATATTGTGAAAATAATTAACGAATTGTCCAAGACAAGTTTAATCCGTGCAGGAGACTGCAGTTGGCTGAAGTTGACTAAATTTTAGGTGGCTATGACCAACACGAATGAACCAATATTTAATTTTTCAGTTTGCATAATTGAATTATTCTGTTTCGTCGACAAGGAATGGCAATGGATCATTCTGCGATTGTTTCGTAAGCCACTTCTATTTTGTGTATTATTCACCTGCAAGTTAGATCTCAATTATTGATAATAGTTCATCGTTAAAACAAGTTGAAATGCACTGCAATGCCATGCTGTGCTACAGCAAGAATGCCAACAATGCAATATAATGTCCATTGTCATTCTGACAAGAATGTAAATGGACAAGTCCCATAGTTTGAACATAAATGGTTTGTAAATGTCACGTGAAGAACTTTCCTGGACTTGTGTGATCTTCGTGGTCTCATTTTTACCAGGAGTGAAGACATTTTCTTTTTGAATTCGACTATGGGGCCTTTTGTGCACGCTGTTCTCGTTTTCCACTCCGATGTAATGAGCTTAGGTTGGAGGGGTGTCCAGACACCCCGACAGAGCTTGTACTGTGTCGAGACCAGTCCGGCGTCGGTTAATACACCGGTGTCTTCTAACCAACGGCCGCCTGTGGCTTTCGTCTGCCTCTGGTGGTCGCGGAATGCCTCAGGTGATGGGACGTTACCATACCCGTGAACTGTTACCTAAACCACACTGGTGGCAACAGCTGTACTGACCTCTATTGACCTCGGTGACCGCGGATGTGCTGACCTCTGTTGACTGCTGCGGTCGCAGTTGTGCTGACCGCTGTGGCCGCAGTTGTGCTGACCTCTCCTGACCGCTGTGACCGCAGTTGTGCTGACCTCTACTGACCGATGTGGCCGCAGTTGTGCTGACCTCTGTTGACCGCTGTGACCGCAGTTGTGCTGACCTCTTTGACCGCTGTGACCGCAGTTGTGCTGACCTCTACTGACCGCTATGACCGCATTTGTGCTGACTTTTGTTGACAGCTGAGACCGCAGTTGTGCTGACCTCTGCTGACTACTGTGACCGCAGTAACGGCCACGGATACGAGGACGGTTGCCCGGAGGAGTGGGACGAGTACGCCACGGACCTGGTGGACAACGGAGAGCCGGGCGTGCCGGTGCGAGCCATCTATGACTACGACGGCGTCGAGGCCGACGAGCTGACGTTTAAAGCTGGTGAGTATCGCTGGGGGGGGCGCCGCAGTCGATGCGCCCCTGAACCCAAATAACCAACCGCGTGTCGCTGGGGAAGCGGACGAAAGGAGCGGCTGGCTGTGAAGATGGAGTGTGATGGGTCCAAGGGCGTCGCCACCGGGGGGAAATCGCCCCCCCTGCCGTGAAACTGGGGGCGCCGCCCGCCCCCCCTGAAATTTGAGGAGGCCCCTATCCGCAAATGCACAGCAAAAAAGGTGAGCAAGGAGGCCGACGGGACAGAAGATCATGCTGTCAATGAGGCCTCAAGGCTGACGAGGCCCCCAGGAAATATAATCAGGTCTCTATAAGAGAAGTAGAACAGAGATTGGGAGGAGGCCCCCAGGACGAAAAGGAGGCCCCATGACGAAAAGGAGGCCCCCCGGGACGAAAAGGAGTCCCCAGGACGAAAAGGGGGCCCCCAAGACGCAGAACAGAGATTGGGAGGAGGCCCCCAGGACGAAAAGGAGGCCCCCAGGATGAAGAGGAGGCCACTAAGACGTAGAACAGATATTGGGAGGTGGCCCCCATGACGAAAAGGAGGTCCCCAGGACGAAAAAGAGGTCCCCAGGACGAAAAGGAGGCCCCCAGGACGAAAAGGAGGCCCCCAGGACAAAAAGGAGGCCCCCAGGACAAAAAGGAGGCCCCCAGCACGAAAAGGAGACCCCTAAGACGTAGAACAGATATTGGGAGGTGGCCCCCAGGAAGAAAGGGATGCCCCCAGGACGCAAATGAGGCCCCCAAGACGTAGAACAGAGATTGGGAGGAGGCCCCCAGGACTAAAAGGAGGGCCCCAGAACGAATAGGATGCACCCAAGGACGAAAAGGAGGCCCCACGACGTAGAACAGAGATTGTGAGGAGGACCCCAGGACGAAAAGGAGGCCCCCAGGACGAAAGACGCAGTCGATGCGCCCCTAAACTCCAACAACCAACCAACCAACCCCAGGACGAAAAGGATGCACCAAAGGACGAAAAGGATGCCCCAAGACGTAGAACAGAGATTGGGACGAGGTCCCAATGACGAAAAGGAGGCCCCCAGAAGGAACAGGAGGCCCCCAGGACGAAAATGAGGCCCCTAAGACGTAGAACAGAGATTGTGAGGTGGCCCCCAGGACGAAAAGGAGGCCCCCACGACGAAAAGGATGCCCCAGAACGCAAAGGAAGCCCCCAAGACGTAGAACAGAGATTGGGAGGAGGCCCCCAGGACTAAAAGGAGGCCCCAGGACGAAAAGGAGGCCCCCAGAACGAAAAGGATGCACCCAAGGACGAAAAGGAGGCCCCTAAGACATAGAACAGAGATTGGAAGGTAGCCCCCAGGACGAAAAGGAGGCCCCAGGACGAAAAGGAGACCCCAGCACGAAAAGGAGGCCCTCAGGACGGAAAGGATGCCACCGAGACGGGCAAGAAGCCACCCAGGTTAGACGAGAAGGCTTCCGATGGGTGGCAGGATATTCTTAAGTTGGAAAACGAGGCCCCCAAGACGGAAGAGGATGCCCCTGCAATATAAAATTAAGACTTGATAGGGGAGATTTCTCCGGACGCAATAGGGGCCCCAAGACGGGTAAGAAGGTCTCCGCAGGAATGAGAGAAGGCCACCGAGACCAGCCAGATGAGGCCCATATTTTGGAAGAGGAGGAACCTGGAAGAGAAGATCTAGGACTAGGACGCAAAAGCACCCAGCTAAGAGGATAATGAGGCTCCAAACACAGATAAGGAGGCCCCCATGACGTGAGAGGAGGCCACTAATTTGAAAAAGGAGTCACCTAGGAGAGGGTAGGAATCCCCAGAAATCAAGAGAGGGTCAAAAATGGCACGGAGGAAACCAGGATTGCAAAGGAGGCCCCAATACCGGAAAGGATGCCCCAGAATATGAGAGGAGGCCCTAAGACGGAAAAGGAAGCCATTGGATATAAGATGATGTTTCGGAGACGCAAAAGCAGGCCCCAAACGGGTGAGGTTCCACCGAGATAGAAAAGGATGATCCAGAGACGTGGCAGGAGGCACCTAATTCGGAAGAGAACGACACAAGATTGGAAATGAGACCCCATGATGAACGAGGAGGCCCCTAAAATAGGAGAGAAAGGCCATTGGGTAAGAGAGATGGCTCCCAGGCGGAAAAGAAGGCTCGAAGACGGCTAATAAGGTCCCCGGGAAATAACAAGGCCACTAAGATAGGAAAGGTTGCCAGTAATTTGGCAGAGGAGGCGCCTGGGAGAGAAGAGGAGTCCACCAGGAGATAAGAGACCAACCCTAAGATGGGTAAAGATCGAATCCAGAGCGCAGAGCAGGAGAACGCAGAGCAGGAGGCCCCCAAGACGTGAGAGGAGGCCCCTAATTTGAAAAAAAGAAGGCCTCTAGAAGAGAAATGAGGCACCTGCCGGACTCGAGAGGAGTCCCTCAAGAAGCAGTAGGTCTCCAGGACCAAATGAGGCCCCGAAGACCGGAAAGAGTTCCCAGGAAATGAGAGGAGGCCCTTAAGATGGGAGTGGTAGCAGGTATGGAAGGAGGTGAGGTTTCCAAAATTGAAGATCCCTCAAGACGGGTAAGGCTTTGCCAGGATAAAGGAGAAGGAACACGAGGCGTGGCAGGAGGCCCCTAATTTGGCAGAGAATGCCCCTCGAAGATGAGAGGAAGCCCCATGCCATGTTAAAGGGGCCCCAGAATGCAAGAGGAGGCCCTCCAAGACGGGACAGGAGGACCATTGAATATGGAGGAGGGTAGGACACACAAGGAGACATCGAAAACCGGTAAAAAGGCTCTAGGAAATGAGACGAGACCCTTAAGACGCGACAGGAGGCCTATAATTTGCAAGAAGAAACCTCTAAGAAATAGTAAGAGTCGTGTCTGGGTATTTTAAAATCACGATATGGGCCCCAAAAGATCCGGCCGGGGCCCCCGCAAATTACGCTGAGCCTGGGGTACCAAAAATGCACGCCCGGACCACGAAAATCATGCCAGGGGCACGACAGGTCGTACCGTGCCCCAGCAGTCTCATTGGGACCAAAACAAATGAAGCCGGAGCAACGAAAAACAATCCGGACATGGATAATCACTGGGGGCCCAACAATGACGCCAAAAGCCTCCAAAACGTATTGGACCCCCAAAAAGTGTCGAGGCCGCTATAGCTCGCGCTAGGGATCCAAGAAAATGACGTCGGGGCCCAAAAGATCACATTGGACTCAAAAAGCTCGCGTCGCAGCCCGTGAAAATCACACTGGAGGCCCAGAAGGTCGCGCCGGGGCCCCAAAAGTTGCAGCTGTCCCAGAAATGAATCTTAACCGGAATGTCACTCTGGGACAAAAAAAAACTCCTTCAGTGGCCGCAGTGCTATATCAAAGGGGCAAATGCCCCCTCCATCCTGAGAGGGATAAGCTCCCAAAAATCGTGTCGGGGCCTCAAAAATCGCGCTGGGGCCACCAAAATTCGCGTCGGGCCACCAGAATTCGCGTATGGGTCTCCAAATAAATACGGCGAGCCCCGGAAAACTCGCTCCGAGGCCCGAAAAAATTGCGACAGGAACCGCCAAAATCGCGTTGGGGCCACAGCTAAATACAACGCTTCGCACAAACTCGAACCGGGCCCCCCAAATATCGCGCTCGGGACCCACAATTCCCATCGGTAGTCCCGTGGAGGCTCTAAAAAATTGCCGTCTAGGGCCACACGTAAGCACAGTGTGACCACAAACACCGGATCGGTATCCGAAAAATATCAAGCTGGAGCCCTCCAAAATAAGGATGGATTCCAACAACTAAATGCCCAGGTAAAAAAAATGGCTCTGGAGCACCGAACATATTGTCAGATGCCTTCACAAATTGCGTACGGCACCGAAAAACAAACCGGATCTCGAACAATCGAGGTGGTATACACAAACATGGCGCCAAGGACTCGAGAAATCAGGCCGGGATTCGGACTTTAAAAAAAAATCAGAAAAGTTTCACAAAATCGTATTGAGCCCAGAAAACTGGGGTTGGGTCTCCGGAACCACGCGCCTGGGCGCGATAAGCCGCTCTGGGACCTAGAAACATCGTACCGAAGCCCCAAAATTGTACTTGGCCCCACAAGTGTGCGCCAGAAGCCCAAAATAAACACATCGGGACCCTAAGAGTACAACGGGGGCCGAAAATACAACTGGCCCTCCAAAGCGCACAGAGTCTCACACAAAGCGACAGGGCCTTAACACATGCGTTGCAGCCATAAATATACATACCGGGAGGTATAAAAAATACACCGGAAGCTCTCAAGGCACACAGGGGTCATGATAACGCACAATAGCCTGAAAATGTGGCTGGGGCCGCAAAAGGCAACATGGTTCCAAAACAAACAAAAAGACCGGGCGCTAAATAAACACATCGGGATCTTCGAAAACGCCGACTCGTCAAAAAAAATCATCGGTGCACAAAAATGCAACAAACCCTAAAACGAGCAGGGGGTTCGAAAATGCTTTAGGCCCCTGACAAAAATGGATTGGAGCCATAATACACAATCATAGACCAAGAAAGACAACGGGTCCAAAAAAGAACGCTGAGGCTTGGCCTCGGTTCGGTATCCAATCTGGGAGGATAGCAGCAAAGATATGAAGTGCATCAAAGCTCAGCGGAAAACGCATTTCATAACTACCAGAAAATGTGGGAAATGACTAAGGATCGAATTTAATCAAGACTTTTCGCAGCGAACGCCCATACGAATCATTCCATCACGCCAGATATGGCGCAAGTCTATCATGTGGCAGCAATTAGCAAAACACAGAAGGCCTAGCAGAAACCATAGCATCGCACGAAGTATGGCGAATGCACCGAATACGATAAATGGGTGTGCACGTGCACTGACGTTGCCGTCGTGGCGACCGGGTGCTATGAACTGGAATGCCTGAAATTGTGAAATTTTGTATTTTAAAGTAGTGGGTAATACATTTTACTTTGAAGTTATGGGCCTAATACATCTTCGAAATCCTGCTCGTTTTAGGGCTTTGTTGTCTTTTTGTGCACCGAGTATTTTTTTACGTGTCGGGGCGTTTTCGAAGATCCCGATGTGTTTATTTAGCTCCCGGTCGTTTTGTACGTTTTGGAACCATGTTGCCTTTTGTGGCTCCAGCCTCTTTTCCAGGCCCTTGTGCGTTCTCATGGTTCCTGTGCGCCTTGCGAGCTTGCAGTGTATTTTTCTTAGAGCTCCCGGTATGTTTATTTAGGGCTGCAACGCATGTTTTAAGGCCCTATCGCTTTTTGGGATACTCTGTGCGCTTTGGAGGGTTAGTTGTATTTTCTGGCACCGTCGTACTCTTAGGGTCCCGCTGTGTATATTTGGGGCTTCTGACGCACATTTGCGGGACCCCAGTATGATTTTGGGGCTTCGGTGCGATTTTTTCTGGGTCCCAGCGCGACTTATCGTGCCCAGGCGCGTGGTTCCGGAGACCTAGCTTTCTGGGCTCAACTCGATTTTTGTGGATCTTTTCTGTTTTTTTTTTAAAGTCCGAATCCCGGCCTGATTTTTCGAACTTCTGGCACCATGTTTTTGTATCCCACCTTGATTTTTCGAGATCCGGTATGCTTTTCGGTGTCATACGCAATTTTTGAAGGCATCTGATAAAAAATGTTCGGTGCAACAGAGCCATTTTCCTGACCCGGACATTTATTTGTTGGAATCTCTCCTTTTTTGGAGGGCTCCAGCTTGATTTTTTGGGATACCGATCCAGTTTTGTGGTATAGGTGTAATTTCAGCAGTGTGAGGTAACTTATCAAGGGATACCAAAAGAAAACCTTAGAACTGAGTGGTGGAGTTAGGGTTGAAATCCGACCAATCAGAAACCATAGTGGTAGATTAGGCCCCTCCACAGGACAATTTAGTTGATGAGTAATTATATTATTTCGAAACCCTTTGACAAAATAGCGGTCGAAATCCAAGGATTTTTAATGGGCGTAGGTGCCCCCCCCCCCTCCCCTGCAAATCCGTTGGCCCCTCCTGCTTGACGCAAATATAGGTACTCCACTGGTCCCTCAATAATTTTCCGTAACATACGCCCATGGGGAAAAGCCAACATTGAGGGGACAAATTACCCCTCACAAGCATACAATACAACATCCATGCCCCATATAAAATGGGATGAATGATGTTTTTAAATGCATTTTCTTCCAACAAACTTCTTTTCTGTTATTACAGCCTGCATGATTAGAGCTTCCCAGCTTCCATACCTTCTCAACGTCATTTACAAAACGGTACAGCACAGCGAAAACGATGGGCGTGACGGCGTGGAATTTGAAGGCTTGGATTATGTATGTACTGACATTGTTGCATTGTTGCATTGTCATTTATGCATTGCTGTTCAATGCTTGTTTTTGCCGTGAATTTATTCGCTGAGGATATATTTTAGCTCGTGTGACAGTTGCCTTGCAGCCAGCACCAAATGTTATAAAAAGAAACAAACTCCTAAGATGGCGCTCAGAAAACCAATGCAATCCACTTCTCGTTGTCACCTTTGCGAAATTGTCGTCCTTGGATTGAGAAATTGTCCTTCAAGCTTTGCTTATGACATCAAACTGGTGGGAATAAATAACAGTAGTGATGAATCTAGCTATATTCAGTTAGACTTGGAGGACTTAAAAGTGGGTTTATCAATGGCAGATATCTGTAAGATATGCTTAGCACCAGCCCCGCCAGCTCGCTGCAATCTAGAGGCCAGCGGGAAGATTCGAGAAAGCATTGAGACGATGGTTTGTTTTGGCACTTATGTATTTATCCAAATATTACTTATTTATACCCTGGTATGGCCCAGTTTTCAGCGAAAATGATTAGTGCTATTGCGTTTTGAGTAAATGATGCACCATGCCAAGAACAAACAAAAAAACAATATGAAATCATGTTCCCCATCCTCGAACCATAGTATAAGAGCCTAAAACAATATGAGACCTTAACACAATGGAGGCCCCCTTTCGGGGAACAGGAGGCCCCCTTTCGACCTTGCCCCCCCTGGAAGAATTTCGTGGCGACGCCACTGGATGGGGGGGGGGGTTGGGTTCCGCCGATGTGATAGTGGATTTCTTCTCCGAGAGCAAGTACTCGACCTTTGGTTGACTGAAAGTCCAGAATGGCCTAGTGGGCGGTCGAGCTGCAGTGGATGGCATTGCGAAGTTAGGATCTGAGAGAGCCATGGCAATTTGAATGCTATATGATGGAAGTTTGCGCGCAAATCGGCTCTTGTCGTATCTGTCAGGCGTAAAGCAGCGCTGTGCTGGATGATTTTGAATGGATCGGGGTATTTATACGGCCGGATATTTATACGACCGGAAAAGACTGTTCTTTGACCTCTAGTCTGGTGCAGAGGTGTGCAAGTGTGCAACGCATAAGTGTGATTGATGTGCTGAATCCTGGGTGTTTATGCGAACAAGGAGGCCGACACGCGCCTGGTTTTTGTGAGCTGACAGCGTCCGGTGTCTCTCCGAGTTTAGTTGATAGGATTAAAGAAGACAATGCGTGAGTAATCCACTTGGTATGCGCCACCGTGCAACGCTTCTCTGCGTCTGTGATTGATGTGCGGAATTTTGCAGTATTTGATTATAAGACCTGTCAGAGACCTGCGTCTGACAACTTGCAGGTGTCCGATGACTTAGTGGCGTGGCATGCTGGTGCGTAGTTGGGAGAGGAGAGAGTCGCTGCTGCGTAGTTGGGCATTTTGCAGTTGGGGATGGTTGGGGAGTGTGCGTTGTTACACGCCGATAAATTTGTTGTTTTGGTTGGCTGGTGGGTGAAGACGGCCAGCAAGATGAGCCAGTGGGCTAGATATTGCTGCATAAGTGTCCATAATCTTGACCAGCCTGCATGTGCTTAAAATGTGTTGGGGGGGGGATTTGCGCTCCTTTACACTTGTGTACGTCATATCTGACGTCACCGCTGGAGTCTCGTCCCGTACGAGAGCACAGCTGACAACCTCTTTGTCAACTGCGCCAATTTCGCCAGCATTCTGTGGCATAACCGCATAAAACATACACACGTTCGCGTGTATGCGGGGCAGCCGGCTGCGGTGCTTAATGGACATTCGATTTGCCATCTAGATTCTATGTTTGCATACCATGTATACCTTATCATATATGAGATATGTCATGCGATACGTGTGAACCGTATCTGACGGCTAAAGCAACTTGTACTGCCCAATGGACTCCCTGAAGAGTACAGACAATTCACAAAATATTTTGACCAGTTATTTTATCGTTTTAACTAGGTAACTAACAGATAGGCACCTACTACCTATTCTGATGTAGGTACCTCGTCCTTCCTATTATACATGTTGAACACCCAGCTAACTACCAAAGTACCAAAATAATGGCTCGGCTAAGATCAGCTTCTATTTTCAAGCTCGTCCTAGCAATATCTATTGGAGTTTTAGTGTTTATCATCATTCAAATGTCATATCTGCCTGGAATGGACCAGAAGGAACAGGTAAGAGCATGTGTGATGGATGGTAGGATGTGATGGATGAATGGATGGAAGCAAATTAAAGTAGCTTGAGCTGGAATATTAGCATTTACTCTACCATTGGCATGCTGGTACTGCTGGGTAACCTTCAAGTAC
Source organism: Ashinkailepas kermadecensis (assembly GCA_034440615.1). Classification (NCBI taxonomy): domain Eukaryota; kingdom Metazoa; phylum Arthropoda; class Thecostraca; family Neolepadidae; genus Ashinkailepas; species Ashinkailepas kermadecensis. Next base: position 59,370 of record JAOTOM010003519.1, read on the forward strand.
CTTTCACCCCTCACACTTTCTTTATATCAACAAGGTATCTAAGTCACTGTCAGCTGACTGCCAGTCAGGTGTTGGTGACATCACTCAAAGTATGGAGAAAAACCTCCAGCTGGTTGCACTGAATGAACCCAGGTGTGTTAGGTTAGGTTAGGTTCTCTCACCTGGTTGGCTCCCGATATACTCGAGCATCACTCACCCAGAGATGAGTTCCGTGCCTGATGAGGGGAGCCTGTATCTGCAGGTATGCCAGTCCCCTAGATTAAAGAAAATATGGTTATCCGATAGTCAGGGCAAGACACAGGAACTGGAAAGTGTACCTTAAGCAGAATTTGTATGCTTAGAGTAGCCACTACATCTGCTAATATTTTGTTGTCAGTCAAGATTTCTGAAAAAGAGAATATAGAGATTGAATATAGAGATTGAATACAGAGATTGAATGTAGAGATATATAGAGCTCTCTATATTCTGAATATAGAGAAGTATAGCTACTCTTCAAGTTTGATTAGTATATTATCATGTTTAATCTATTCAGTATATTCATATAACAATGCAGAGATTTTAGTGCAATGCAGCTTTAAATGCACCCAGGTCCATTAAGGCTACTACATCATCAGGCAGTGAGTTCCAAGTGGCACAGCATCTGAGGCTAAAAAATATATTTATACAATCCACTGATGCACGCTTGTGAGCCAATTTCAGTGAGTGTCCACGTGTGTTCACCAATGGTGCCAACACACATGTCGGATCTTAATGACAGAATGGCCATGAAAAATCTTCCAACATTTTATAATGTCTGCTCGAATCAGTCTACCTTGCACTGAGTACAGACCTAGTTTCCGTAATCTGGCACCATAATCCAGACCTTCCATCCCCTCTATGTTTCATGTCCAGCTTCTCTGTACTGATTCTAGTTGCCTTAAATCACCTATGTAACCTGTATTTCAAACACATGATGCAAACTCCAAAAGAGGCCTGACATGAGTAATGTACAGGGTTTTCATAAATTCAGGAGAACGACATATAGTAGAACTTTATGTCGTAGAACTAAATAAAGTAGAACTGTATGAGGTACATAATTCACATAAATCAAGAATATCACAGGACCTAGTACAGAGCCCTGAGGTACTCCACTTAGAACATTCTTTGGTTTGCTGGAAGAGCCAGAGACAAGCACTTTCATTTCCCTCCCACAGATAAAATTTTGGATCCAGGTGAGGATTATCTCTGAAATTCCCAAAGCTCAGTTTTGTTAGTAGTAGCCAAGGCTATAGAACACCAGGTAGAATGCTCCGCTTCCCAAAAAGGGAGACGCTTGAGAGGACCATCAATTCTATAAACTTGAGCCGACCAATCAGCGTTTGACGTCCTCCGCCGATTGTGGCAATAGTAAAGGCTGTAGGGAAAAATTTGTGGAAGCTATTATCCATATGTTATTCCATTTTTTCATGCTAATTTTCTACAAAGACATTCTTGCTACTTTAATCTTGATCTTTAATACTAGGTACTTTATCACAATGTCACTGCTGACAGAGAAACAAATTTGGTATTTGTGTGAATGTCACCGGTTTTGCTGCACTAAAGACAAAATGTGTTTGTTTACCATTGTCACGACCGACGGAGGTCGTCAAATGCTGATTGGTCGGCTCAAGTGTCTCCCTTTTTTATTGGACTACAATGCTGGAGTGCACTCCCCTGGTAGTAGCACATGATTAACAACATCAAATGCGTTTGAAAAATCAAAGAAAATTACATCCACCATATAGCCCTCATCTAGCCAGGTAGAGACAGTCTCATATGTTAGCAGTAGTTGATCCTCTATGGAATGTCCATGACGGAAGCCAAATTGTCCTTTGTCCAGCAAGTGATGGACCTCCAAATATTATGCAAGCTTCTCAACAATTACACGTTCCAGAATTTTACATGGGACAGTAGTAAGACTCACTGGGCGATAATTTAGTGGATCATGCCTTGAACCCTTTTTTAAAATGGTTAGGCCAGGTTGGGCTAGGTTAGGTTATCCTGCTGATGCCCCAAAGTAAGCACTGCATGAACCCCTTCAAAATATCCCTGGTGATGGTTTATCCCTCAAGCCAGTGCATTTGGCTTGATATTTTTATATGTACTTTGACTGATGTCACCAACAGCTGACTGGCAGTCAGCTGATGGTGACTTAGATATCTTGTTGGCATAAAGGAAGTGTGAGGGGTAATACTTGAAGATTACGGGTTCCCTCACATCAGTGATAAATTATTAGTGAAATAGGGTGGAACTTATCACTTCCTGAACACTGAGTCAACATCCTTCACAAATAGCTATCAACATGCTTCTTGGTGCATGCTGGTGAAGTAATCATGCCTCGTTCCTAACACTATCCATTTATATGTATCATGCTTATGCTCCTAATGGATCCAGGATTGTGATAACAAAATTCCTGTTGTGCGATTTCAGGTAAAAGGATTGCCTGTGATGTGCCATGTTATACTATACCAGTTTGTAGCATAAGTATTTGCATCACTATCATTGATATCAGTATCTCCAAATTAGGTAACTCAATACATGCAAAATTGATAGTTATATGGTACTATGCAATTGTCCCAAGTCTGAGTTTCAAGGACCTAAATATTTTAAGCAGCATTATTTCCATTGTGGTTTTGACATCCCGCTGTACTCGTTTTGACATCTCACCTAATGAGAAATCCTTCTTTTAACACTGTCTCACATAGTTTTCTCACCTGGTAAGCTCCCCAAGTACTCGTGTTTCACATCACCCAAAGATCAGTTCTTTGGCCGATCAAGGGGAGTATGTATCTGCAGGTATGCAGTCACCTAGATTAAATAAAAATGGATTTATTAGATAAATGGGGCAAGTAACAGTTACTGGAAAGTGTACCTTAAGCATAATTTATATACTGTACATAGCCACCACATCTGCTAATAGATAGTTGTCACACAAGATTTATACTGTGAGTTCATCAAAATGAAATACAAAGAAGTAAAGCTACTCTTAAAGTTTCATTAGTATGTTATGGTTAATCTATTCATTATATCCATACAGCAATGTACAGAGATTTGTCTGCACTGCAGCTTCAAATGCAGCCGGGTCTATTAAGGTTGCTACATCATCAGGTCATGAATTCCATGTGGCACAGCATCTGAGGGTGAAAAATTCCTGCAATCTATAATTTTCCTACAATCCACTCATGCATGTCTTTGAGCCAATTTCTGTGAATATACATGTGTGTTTGTCAGTGGTGACAGCACAGACATGTCTGGGATCTTGATGACAGAATGGCAATGAAAAATAATCCAACATTTTATAATGTCTGCTTGAATCAGTCTACTTTTCATAGAGTACAAATCTAGTTTTTTTAATCTTGCACCATAATCCAGACCAGACCCTCTATGTTCTGTGTCCACCTTCTCTGTACTGACTCTAGTTACCTTAAATCACCTATGTATCCTGTATTTCAAATGCATGAGGAAAACTCCAAGAGTGGTATCACATGGGTCATGTAGAGTTTTGATAAATTCAGGAGAACAATATCAAGTAGAACTTAGAGTAAGTTACTGGCCAGACTTCCAGCTTTTTGTACAATACCAGCAATGTGTTGTGGAAACAAAAGTTTCTATCTACTGTGTTGCCCTAAATCAGAATGCAGCTCCACAAAGTTTACCTGAATTCCATCTAGGTAGTAATGTGCATTAGGGCCAAGATTATTCCAGTCATATGATCCACAGTATGCTGTAAGAACTGCACATTTGTTGGGGTTCATTGCTAGTCCCCATGACTTGGCAGTATTAACCAGTGTATCTATATCTTTTTGGCCCTGTGAAATACCAGCCAGGAGATCTGTGATATATTTGTACTTTAGTTTGATGCATATCTCTATGTACATCTGCATGTACATCTTGATGCACATCTGTAAAAACCTTGAACTTGGAGCATGTACCATGAGGTACATAATAAATGTATATCAAGAATAACAGGACCTAGTACAGAGCCCTGGGACACTCCTCAGAACTTCCTTTGGCTTGCTGGAAGAGCCAGAAACAAGCACTTTCATTTCCCTCCCACAGATAAAAATTTTCAATCTGGATGAGGATTACCTTTGAAATTCCAAGAGCTCTCAGTTTAGCTAGTAGCAGAGCATGATTTGCATCAAATGCTTTTGCAAAATCAAATCAAATTATATCCACCATATAGCCATCATCTAGCCAGGTAGAGACAGTGTTGCATGTCAGCAATAGCTGATCCTCTACAGAATGTCCACTCCAGAAGCCAAGTTGATCTTGGTCCAGCATGTGATGGGCCTCAAATATTCTGCCTATTTCTCAATAATTATGCATTCAAGAATTTTACATGGGACAAAATTAAGACTCAATGGGTGATAATTGAGTGGGTCAAGCATTGAACCCTTCTTAAATATTGGAATAACTTGGGAGCTCTTCCAGCAGTGAGGAAGACTTGCAGTAGTATGAGATGATTTAAAAATGATGAAAATGGTTTTACAAGCTCCCCATGACAAGATGCAAGGCTGAGCGATTTCCTAGCAGTCACTCATGAGTCCTCCAGTTGGTATCCCCCTCAATGGCCCTAGGTATGTTCTGCCAATTTTCTGGTGTATGTATGAATTAAGTTCCTTGGATGATGGCTTGCAATGGCAACTCATACTTGACCTGGGAGATAATACTAAAGTTTCTATGCTATCTATTTCAATCTTGGAATGATCTCAGTGAAAGATCTGCATGTGTGGACTGTCTCCCATATTGGTTTCTGTTTTGTTTACACTTTTTACATGCAACCTTTCTCCTGCTTAATAGACTCTGAAGAGATCTGGTTGGCTATGGAGGATGTATGTACCTTTGTCACAACTCTGGGAATGTAAAAGTCTGTAAGAGCCGATGATATTTCTAGGAACCTTGTGTACAAACCATTAGTGTCCAGATGCTGAAACTCAAGCCCCTGGTCATATTCCCATAGCTATTAATAAATATATGTCCCTATGTACCAACAACCTTTTAGTTTGGTATTGTTAGGTAAGGTTGATTTACTTGTCTCAAAATAATAGTTTATTGGAACAGGGCAGTGCTGGCATTGGGGAAAGAGGATGGGGCCAATATCTCCACCAGTCCCGCCCTATGTACTTCAGATGTTAAAATTAAGTAAAGGATGTTCCTAGAATTTACAAAGGTAGGCTGGCGAATCCATTGAGTCAGGCCAAGCATATGAAAACAGTTAACAAAGGATCTATCTGTGGGAGTGATACCCAATAGCAATTGAACTTGTCTAATGTAGTCTTCCTGAAGAATATTCAATTTTTAACCCACATGTTCTACCCTTTGCATTGTGTGTAGGGTTCGGGGATTACGTTTTCCCATGTTTCACTTTTGTGGGAAGGAAGATCCAGAGATCTGGTCAATGACATGATGTAGCAATATCCTTGAACATCACTTGGAACATTTTTCGATCTCTTTTGGTTGCCAGTCCAGGTCAGATCAAGCAGGTCAATGTCAGGGTGCAGTCAGTCACCCATCTTCACCTTAGTTTTCTTCTGGACCTTGGTTGTAACACATGTGGTTATGTGCTTCAATATTGATGATATGCAAACTGAGAACCACATCTATCACAGGTAACATGTGCAAAGGTAAAGGTCATCAGCCATCTCAAGGTCAAATTCCCAGAAATATGTGATGAACGGTTGAAGATGGCAGGTTTAAAAAAACAAACAAATGGCACTCAGGAAGATGTGGTAAACGCCACCAATGCATACCCAGATGTTTCCATTAGATGAGCTAGATAGATGGCACAGCGGCGCTGGCGCTACGGACGTTACAACCACTGGCGTTCGGTCGTTATCATCGTATTTGTGGGTGAGGCAGTGCAATAAAATGTCCTAGGAGCACCTCTTAAGTACTACTAGCATGGCATCAGTGCCATATTTGAAGCTTGTGGAGATTGCAAAATTTCATGATAGTGGCAGCCAGAGTGGGAAGCTTACTTGTCAGGTTCGGGCCGGAGTACTTTCTGCTTCGGGGCCGTGTTACTGTTTCGCAGCACAGTGTCTATTGTGCTCTACTTCCGGCCACATTTGCCAATATGACTGGGGAGAAAGAAGGAAAGGGATAGAGGAGGAAGGAAAAGGATAGAGGAAGAAGGAAATGGATAGAGGAAGAAGGAAGGGGATAGAAGAAGAAGGAAATGGATAGAGGAAGAAGGAAAGGGATAGAGGAAGAAGGAAAGGGATAGAGGAAGAAGGAAAGGGATATAAGAAGAAGGAAAGGGATAGAGGAAGAAGGAAAGGGATAGATGAAGAAGGAAATGGATAGATGAAGAAGGAAATGGATAGATGAAGAAGGAAATGGATAGAGGAAGAAGGAAAAGGATAGAGGATGGAGGAAAAGGATAGACGAAGGAGGGGGGGGGGGGGGGGGGGGGGGGGGGGAGAGAGAGAGAGAGAGAGAACAGAACAGAACAGAACAGAACAGAACAGAACAGAACAGAACAGAACAGAACAGAACAGAACAGAACAGAACAGAACAGAACAGAACAGAACAGAACAGAACAGAACAGAACAACAGAACAGAACAGAACAGAACAGAACAGAACAGAACAGACCAGACCAGACCAGACCAGACCAGACCAGAATGGTCACACTTGGCTGTCCTGCCAGTACACACCTAGACCAGAATGGTCACACTTGGTTGTCCTGCTAGTACACACCTGGACCAGAATGGTCACACTTGGTTGTCCTGCCAGTACACACCTAGACCAGAATGGTCACACTTGGTTGTCCTGCCAGTACACACCTAGACCAGAATGGTCACACTTGGTTGTCCTGCCAGTACACACCTAGACCAGAATGGTCACACTTGGTTGTCCTGCCAGTACACACCTAGACCAGAATGGTCACACTTGGTTGTCCTGCCAGTACACACCTAGACCAGAATGGTCACACTTGGCTGTCCTGCCAGTACACACCTAGACCAGAATGGTCACACTTGGTTGTCCTGCCAGTACACACCTAGACCAGAATGGTCACACTTGGCTGTCCTGCCAGACCAGACCAGACCAGACCAGACCAGACCAGACTGGTCACACTTGGCTGTCCTGCCAGACCAGAACAGACCAGACCAGACCAGACTGGTCACACTTGGCTGTCCTGCCAGACCAGACCAGACCAGACCAGACCAGACCAGACTGGTCACACTTGGCTGTCCTGCCAGACCAGACCAGACCAGACCAGACCAGAATGGTCACACTTGGCTGTCCTGCCAGACCAGACCAGACCAGACCAGACTGGTCACACTTGGCTGTCCTGCCAGACCAGACCAGACCAGACTGGTCACACTTGGTTGTCCTGCCAGACCAGACCAGACCAGACTGGTCACACTTGGCTGTCCTGCCAGACCAGACCAGACCAGACCAGACCAGAATGGTCACACTTGGCTGTCCTGCCAGACCAGACCAGACCAGACCAGACCAGACCAGAATGGTCACACTTGGCTGTCCTGCCAGACCAGACCAGACCAGACCAGACTGGTCACACTTGGCTGTCCTGCCAGACCAGACCAGACCAGACCAGACCAGACCAGACCAGAATGGTCACACTTGGCTGTCCTGCCAGACCAGACCAGACCAGACCAGACCAGACCAGACCAGACTGGTCACACTTGGCTGTCCTGCCAGTACACACCTAGACCAGAATGGTCACACTTGGCTGTCCTGCCAGACCAGACCAGACCAGACCAGAATGGTCACACTTGGCTGTCCTGCCAGACCAGAACAGACCAGACCAGACCAGAATGGTCACACTTGGCTGTCCTGCCAGTACACACCTAGACCAGACCAGACCAGACTGGTCACACTTGGCTGTCCTGCCAGTACACACCTAGACCAGAATGGTCACACTTGGTTGTCCTGCCAGTACACACCTAGACCAGAATGGTCACACTTGGCTGTCCTGCCAGACCAGACCAGACCAGACCAGACCAGAATGGTCACACTTGGCTGTCCTGCCAGACCAGAACAGACCAGACCAGACCAGAATGGTCACACTTGGCTGTCCTGCCAGTCACACCTAGACCAGACCAGACCAGAATGGTCACACTTGGCTGTCCTGCCAGTACACACCTAGACCAGACTGGTCACACTTGGCTGTCCTGCCAGTACACACCTAGACCAGAATGGTCACACTTGGCTGTCCTGCCAGACCAGAACAGACCAGACCAGACCAGAATGGTCACACTTGGATGTCCTGCCAGACCAGACCAGACCAGACCAGACCAGAATGGTCACACTTGGCTGTCCTGCCAGACCAGACCAGACCAGACCAGACCAGAATGGTCACACTTGGCTGTCCTGCCAGACCAGACCAGACCAGACCAGACCAGAATGGTCACACTGGCTGTCCTGCCAGACCAGACCAGACCAGACCAGACCAGAATGGTCACACTTGGCTGTCCTGCCAGACCAGACCAGACCAGACCAGACCAGAATGGTCACACTTGGCTGTCCTGCCAGACCAGACCAGACCAGACCAGACCAGAATGGTCACACTTGGCTGTCCTGCCAGACCAGACCAGACCAGACCAGACCAGAATGGTCACACTTGGCTGTCCTGCCAGACCAGACCAGACCAGACCAGACCAGACCAGACCAGACCAGAATGGTCACACTTGGCTGTCCTGCCAGTACACACCTAGACATCTATGCCACACACTTAAGGAAAAGGATCGAATCCCGACCAATCACCAGTTTCAATACTGCCGCAACACACCACTGCCAGCAAACCTCTTGTGTTTATGCCATGTGCTGAACGTGTGATGCTTCTTCGACATATAGCCTGATAATGTAATTACACCAGAAGATGGATATTTCATTTGCTTTTTGCACCTTTCACGGGATATTTTGGTTATCACAACAGAGAAATACATGATGTATGAAACTCGTTGCTTTCATGTTCAGTTATTTGTAGTGCTGTTGGGCACTAAGTGGAAATAAATTATGTAAATCAGCTCCATACAATATACACAAGCCTTTTTATTGGTGCCTTTGTACCAAGAATGACACCCAACTGATTACAAATTTGACACACTGGACTAATTTAGTTGATTTGTCCTCAAGCTTTCACCCCAGCTCAGTGGCCCGGGGACAGGATTGCGTCCGAACTGTTTGGTAATTGGCGAAAATGTCATATCAGATCGTTTATTCTTACCATCTTACGTGCTAATGCTAAAACTCATTCATAATTTTTTTTTTTTTTGGGGGGGGGTGAAGCTGCTATTCTGCCCCTCCCAATTCCACGGTTTGTATGCCACTGGGGTGGTTTCACTTCTGTTCGGTGCCATTAACACTGCCTTTCCTACTGGCTTTCAGTGATGCTACCGTTTATGCAAATCTCCAGTGACCATCTTACTAGTATATCCCTGTTATTACGCATCTCGTTTGACCTGTGTCGCACACTGGCAGCCATGCTTCGCATGCATATTTTTAGCTTCCCTACCTGCCATCGGTGGTCGGAATGGTCGTGAACTGCTGCTGGGCTGGCTGCTGTGGCAGTGACCTGCTGGGCTGGCTGTTGTGGCAGTGATCTGCTGGGCTGGCTGCTGTGGCAGTGACCTGCTGGGCGTTATGGCGCAAAATGACCCTGGATGTCGACGCGCCCCGAAACTCAAATCCACCATCATCCTGCTGGGCTGGCTGCTGTGGCAGTGACCTCCTGCTGGGCTGGATGTTGTGGCAGTGACCTGCTGGGCTGGCTGCTGTGGCAGTGACCTTCTGGGCTGACTGCTGTGGCAGTGACCTCCTGCTGGGCTGGCTGCTGTGGCAGTGACCTCCTGCTGGACTGGATGCTGTGGCAGTGACTGGTCGGAAGAACCAACCTGCTCCTGGATTTGTCCCATTCTGACCATTATCCTCTCCGGGAAATTGCATCTCCTTTTCTTGCTGCAAACTTGAAAGGTGCTGTTTCACAACGACTGCAGGCTTCTTGCTCTCTGATAAGAGGCCCAAAACTCGCCCGTTATGGTCAGTGTTGGATTTGTGCTTTGAAATCCTGGATCTGGAAATGAAATTTTAGGATATTTCCATTTGGAGAGGACAATTTTCTTCTGTTTCTGACATTAAAAGCTCCCTGTTGTACTTCCCAGTCAGTTCAGTTAGGTTTATCAAACAGCAATAGTTTTGCAGTAATTTTCCGACAACTCCACTCAATCTTTTAACGAAAAGGAGTGGACACGTTTTTGAAGAAGATAATATTCTGGATGATGTACATCCAGGGTAAGGCCATGTTTTCAACCCTATCGATGTTTGAAGGTAGCTTCTGATGTTTGAAAAGGAACAATAAAGTGGTCCTCGCCGAAATGAAGGGCCACAACATTTTCCTCCAAATCCAGAATTCGAAAATACAAATCGAACCGTACGTCTGCGGCAGTTTCACCCGTCCTCTCCTCCAAGGTGCTGTCATCACGTGCAGGTCTGCAATGACACCAGCTTCCACAGGTCTCCAGTGTTCCCATGACGATTCATGGCCAGGGACCCTGCGTCTGCTGTCCGACCCTGGGCGCGCCTACTCCAGCTGCCCTGTCTGCGTGACCGGCCCCTGCCCAGCCTGTCACACCGTGGCACGTGTGACCTACCTCTCCCCGCCCCCCGACGCCGTGTGCGACACGTGGTGATCAGCGGACTGCGTGTGCTGCAGGGCAGCCAGGTGCTGGAGCAGCGGCTGATCCACCTGGAGAGCGACCTGTCCAAGAGCCGGCACGTGGTCGACGAGCTGCACCACGCCGTGCGCCAGCTCATCACCGTCCCCGCGCTGGCCAGCAACCACGGCCAGCCGGCCGGACCGCCGCAGGCCAGGGCAGCTTGGGAGCGCCGCCGGACAGTTCGCCTGGAAGCGAGCGAGGAGGTGGACCGTGCTGCACTATGCAAGTTCGGTCGGCAGCCGCCAAAGACGACGGACATAAAGGTGGGCGGATGTGTGTGCTCGTGTGTCGTCTTTTTAAGTTCAAAATTTTGTTTGAGTGTTTGCTGGGGTGGATTAATACCCCAGGGTCCTGCGCTAAGTAGAGCTTGCTGCGTGAAACCTGATCTTGCCACCCGATCCGGAAATTCCAGTTGAACTGGATTTTGACATAATTTTGACCGGGAGTTTAACGTGTCGCCGGTGCGGGTTCGCGGCCGCCCGGTGCCGCGTCCCCGGCCCGCGACCAATGCAGACCAATGCAGACCTCTAACCATTACCGCGACCATTACCAATGCAGACCTCTAACCAACTGAGCTATCGGGAAGAGCTTGCCTTCTCTTTTCTTGTCCTGTCTCTATTACTTTCTATGCTTTCATTCAAGCGCAGTAGATCATGGTGTTCGGCCTTACTAGCACGAAGTTTCTGTTCAGAACTCATAGGGTTACCACTGGTGAATCGTCCGGAAGTATGCGGTGTCAGTTCTTATCTTGAGCTCCCAGACAGCACCACGTGGCGGCTATGCACAGTGGGTGGCGGTTGGACTTCCCCGATGCAGCGGGACCCAGTGGGTGTTTCTGCCAGGAGGATTGGTCGAAAGTCTCAACATTGATTTGGGTTTCGGTGGGAGTAGCTCACGTGCCTTCACCTTGGCGAAATTGCTTCCATGCATCCTCCTTCGCTAAGTTATCTTCAGGATAGCGAAAATAAAATCTGGTACCATACGAGCGTTTCGAGAGAGGGATATATATATATATATATATATACATATACATACATATATACATATATATATATATATATATATATATATATATATATATATATATATTCTTCATCCTCTTGCCCCTTGCTCCATCTTACATGCACACTTGCACTGGCATTGCACACTTGCACGTAGGTAATCCACACAATAGCTTTACCGGTGCTTAAATGTGGCATTGCCCATGATTACAAGCCAAAGTGAGCTAGTTATATTCAGATGCAATGGGTAAGGTTAACAGTATGGACGGAACCTCAAGACCCGACACGACCCTTACACGTTTCACTGCGTACCGTTAAATGTGGAAGAAATTGACTCCTGCTGCGCTGCGCTGCACAATACCAACCATACCGCATTCAAAGGCAACCTTGTGTTGTGAGATGTTCATAAGTTAATAAAATAATCAGAGTAATTCATTATACAAATATGCGCCGTCTTGGCTGTTATGCGCGTTTACCGAAGTTATCCCGGTCGGCCGTCATCCCACAGAGCTGAGGGTAGCTTTATTCGACGTTCCGCCGTTAGCATGCGAACTGAGCAGGTTCAAAGTCATGATTGAAATATTAACAGCATACTTATTGGTTTTGAATCAGTTCTTCGTGCTTTTTTTGTTGTTCGATTCTGAGGTTTAAAACTTCAAAGTTTAAATTACCAGTGGGCTGGTTATGGGTCGACAGCTAGTTTGGATGGTGCAGGATCCATGTAGTGTCAATATACGCGCATAACAGCCACAAAGGTCGTCCTTTTGATAATAGTTGCACTAATTAGTGAATTCAGTAATGAACATCTGACAATGCATAGCAAGCTTTGAGTGCATTATAATTAGCATGCTGCAGAAGTCAAGTTAGAAAAAGTTATTAAGCAATGAAAAGCGTGAGTCGTGTCGTGTCGTGTCGAGTCGCTCATATTGGCTGAATCTGGTATAAACAAATTAATCGATCAGCACTATGTTAGGCGGTCCTTTTAAAGCAATTGTCTGCCTGCAAGCTCTTCATTTCTCCATTTGAGCCATCGCTTATCGCGGCAGACTGCTGAGGGGTGCTACTGATTGTTGAAGATGCGCGCTTACACCAACATTGTTTGCCTAATTTATTGCATAGCATTACTAGCAGGTGATAGGGGTGACATTTTGCTTTGTATAAGGAATGGATGCGAATGTAATCAAGCCCAACTTCTAATAGTGTCAGCCCACCGCGTCCTCAGGCCTCTAAATTAATCGATTGTTCACTCGCCCATTTACTCACCTTTTCAATCAGTCAATCGATAAGTCGGTCAACCCCAAGAGCTAACTCATTATTGGTATTGCTACCTTGAGAGTATTCCCGATCCCATTTTGAGCTTTGTCATTTGTTCCAGATGTATGTTTTAGCATACACTGTAAAAGACCATCTTTACACCACAAACTAGGGGTTTAAATTAGTTAGATTTTGTTCATGGAATGCAAAGGAGGTAATTTGGAACGGGACATAGCAGAATGACTCGTGTTTAAAAGCAAGTAGTCGTGAAGTTGACTTCTTGCGTGGTCTGATGATGGTACGAACATATCGAATTGCTAATGTTGCGGAGAGCTGTGTTGAGCATAGTCGAATTGAAGATGATTATACAAAGTAACCAAATGCTCATATTAAGTAAAATAGGATCAAAAATTATTCTGTCTCCGAAGAAGGGTCACGGCCGAAATATATTAGACCGATTTTTTTATCTTATTTTACTTATGAGCATTTGGTTACTTTTCATAATAATCTTCATATCGAATTACTCTGGAAAATATAACGGTACAGCAATGTTAGGTGGACCTCTTCAGAACCTTCGTATGTAATGCTCTGTGGTCTGATGGCCGTTCGTGAACAGTGAATGGGTTCTGTTCGTTGATCCAGCGTGGAAAGTGCTTTTCTCGTGATCACCACACCAAAAAGAAAACAGATGATTGAACAACCTCGTGCAAAGAGCGAAACAAATGGGTGTTTAGCTTCGATATGCTTGGTGGTGGTTTTGGGCAGAGTAGTCGATCGTCCTCCACTGCACCGGGCTCCACTCGACACGTCCACCGCGCAGTGCTCAATGCGTTTCATTCATGCCTCACAGAACACAGCAAGTGTATTTGCTGCAGTGAAAACGAAAATCAATTGTCTTTTGCTTTCGTGGAAATATGATGGAGCATCAGACAAGTACGACGTAACAAAGCATGCTTTGATGGTAAATAGTGTATATTAACTACGACTTAAAAAGAAATTGATTCCCTCTAAGGCCTCAATGATAAGTCAAGCAGCCGAGCCCCCGGTGCTTTAACTCAATGAACTTGTATGGTCGACATCTATCATGTTTTATCTTGTCGCCCCTCATGTATTACCACTTCTTGGCTGCTGGTTTCCGCATATCATGATCTGTTGATTTCCAGCTGGTGTTCAAATTGATTACAGTATTCGTGAAGTTAATTATGTCGAAGAAAGGATTACAATTATTCATCTTCATGTCAATCGGTGGTTCCGTTCGTCCAATTTCAGTGCGATGTGACTCGGAGGTTTTGTCAGTTATGGGCAGTTTTTGCTGGCCTGCACTAGATATCGGCACCTGCATCCACCAGCATGGATAAGCTTTAGGCGGCCGTTTTTGCAACCCTGGAAGATAAATGGAAGAATAGGCACACTTGTATTGTACGATTCGGACATGCCCACTCTTAATGCTCCGCCTGGCACAATATTGTTGCATATATATTTGTTGCATATATGTTGCATATATGTTGCGTGATGTATTGGCTGCCACATGTGACTGTGAGTTTGTGCTCTGCACGGCAGATGCTCGACATGTACCAAGAGATGTCGTTCGAAAACGTGAACGGCGGCGTGTGGAAGCAGGGCTGGGATATTGGGTACGACCCGAAACAGTGGGACGTCCACAAGAAGCTGAAGGTGTTCGTCGTTCCGCACTCGCACAACGACCCCGGTGAGAGCGGCGCCGGCGGACAGCCAGCGTGCCGGTGCCTGCACCTGTTGACGGGCTGACGGCCGTGCTGTGGGAGGGGCAGTGAGGCGCGCCCGCCATCACACTGTAGATCAGTGGTTCTCAAGCTAGGGGTCGCGACCCCAGCTGGGGTCGCGGGGCCCTTCTGGTGGGGTCGCGAGCAATCATCGACTGTGAATTGACCCGACACATCTGGTCCGTTGCGCTCTGATAACGCCGCGCTGTTGTTGATACCGCATGAATTTAGGGCGCTGTCGCCATAAATTCATGCACTACCTGTAAATTTATGAGTGATGCTTCGCAAGTAACAAAATACAGAACACTATAATACAAAATACAGAATGTGGGGTCGCGGCGCGACGCTCCGGGTACACAGGGGTCGCCACATCAAAAAGTTTGAGAACCACTGCTGTAGATACACGGCGGCGTGGAGTGACGTGTAGTGTGGAGAACTAGCACAGTATACAGTGATATGTGGAGCAACACCGACATACAGTACGAAACATGCGCATTGGTTCAATGTGAAGTGCTGGGATACTCAAACGTGGCTTTTCTTGAAACATTAGCCGCGAAGGCGGAATGATATTCCGGCACATCAGTAATTAATTGGTAGGAAATTGGACTTACTATCGATCATAAGCAACATATGGATTTTTCAATGCTTTCCTTGGACAATTTGAGTGTATTCCTATTTTGATATGGAGCCTAGGTTACACTTTTTATCCTATGCACTCACGATGTGCGACGTACACATGAATTCTGAAGCCGAGTGGCAGTGCCTCGATCTTGTCCCGTTGATTGTTCGGTAAGTTGGGTTCTGTAGCGGACACGACACACGCGGGAAGATCAGTGCGACCACCTCATTGCTTGTTTTTTTTATATCATGTTAGGTTGTTGAAGCAGGAAAATGGATAGCAGCGTAGCTCTTCAATGCATTGTGGAAATATTGTCACTTTGGTTCTTCAGGCGTGTTCATGTCCCTTTACCCCTCATATCTCTGAAGGTTAAGATTACTTCACAAACCGGTATGCTGCTTTTGAGACCAGACATTCTAGTGAATTTTCAATTAGTTAACAGCATAATTTTGGGAAAAGCGATACGTGTCGCATTCTGTTCGAAGAAATGCGGAACGTCGATCAAACGTAGGTGTTCCTTCATGCTGTGGTGTGCTCCAAAAGCCTCCACCTCCGTGAGCGTAACGTATGAGGTGAGCACAAGTTGTCAGTTGTCAGCAGGGCTGGCACTGCGGTAGAGAGGCGGCTGGTTGGAGTTGTCAGTTGTCAGCAGGGCTGGTACTGCGGCAGAGAGGCGGCTGGTTGGAGTTGTCAGTTGTCAGCAGGGCTGGTACTGCGGCAGAGAGGCGGCTGGTTGGAGTTGTCAGTTGTCAGCAGGGCTGGTACTGCGGCAGAGAGGCGGCTGGTTGGAGTTGTCAGTTGTCAGCAGGGCTGGTACTGCGGCAGAGAGGCGGCTGGCTTGAGTTGTCAGCCAGGCTGGTACTGCGGCAGAGAGGCGACTGGTTGGAGTTGTCAGCATGGCTGGTACTGCGGTAGATAGGCGGCTGGTTGGAGTTGTCAGTTGTCAGCAGAGCTGGTACTGCGGCAGAGGCAGCTGGTTGGAGTTGTCAGCAGGGCTGGTACTGCGGCAGAGAGGCGGCTGGTATGAGTTGTCAGTTGGTTCAGTCAGTTCTGGTCCAGGTATGACATTCTGAGATAACTTTGTTTTTGATGTCACGAGCGTCACTTTTTATCCTCCAGAATGTCTAATTCTGGTTTGTAATGGTAATGCTATTGCAAGTAATAAGCGGAAAAACAAACCAAGAGCTGTGACATGTGAAAGCGTATTTTTATCCGATACTTATGCATTATACTGAGTAGAATACTTAGGTTTATATAGCCCACACGTTTGGTTTATATCAAAGAGCAGCACGTTTGTAGTGCTTCATTAACATCGCGATTCAAAACGAAACAGCTGAAAATGGGAACATAATCGTCGGGGGCAGGTAATGCTCCGGATGGCAAAAATCAGGATTTCCCGTTTTTCCAACCCCGGCCGTGTCTGTCATTGTTCCAGCAGCCGCCCTGAACGCACCGACCCGCCCCGCCGCCGGCAGGCCCGCCACTGAACCGACCAAGCGCGGCCGCCATCTCCGCACGGCACTATCTCCACTTCATGGGATGAATTATGTATCTGCGGTGATGCATTGGCGCCGATGCCGCTTGACGTATGGGCGCCGCAGTCTGTACCAGTCATGCATTACATGGGCTGCCAGAGCAGATATCAGCCGGCCGGCCGGCCATGTACCGTGCTGAGTACGGTCACGCGAACCAGTGCGGCAGCGTCCGTTCGAAGTGCTCGTCGAGGCTCTGTCGAGGCTCCGTCGAGGCTCCGTCGAGGCTCTGTCGAGGCTCCGTCGAGGCTCTGTCGAGGCTCTGTCGAGGCTCCGTCGAGGCTCCGTCGAGGCTCCGTCGAGGTTTTGTCGAGGCTCCGTCGAGGTTCCGTCGAGGCTCCGTCGAGGCTCTGTCGATGCTCCGTCGAGGCTCCGTCGAGGCTCTGTCGAGGCTCCGTCGAGGCTTTGTCGAGGTTCCGTCGAGGCTCTGTCGGCTGTGTCCGGGCGCGCCGGGAATCGCAATGCGTGGGGCGGTCCGAACGGACACCGCTGACGGAGTGCGTTGTTTTCGGTCGGTGCGATTCGGTCCGATCGTCCCGTCCGGCTGGCTTACTGTCGTCCGGCTGGCGTACTGTCGTCCGGCTGGCGTACTGTCGTCCGGCTGGCGTACTGTCGTCCGGCTGGCGTACTGTCGTCCGGCTGACGTACTGTCGTCCGGCTGGCGTACTGTCGTCCGGCTGGCGTACTGTCGTCCGGCTGACGTACTGTCGTCCGGCTGGCGTACTGTCGTCCGGCTGACGTACTGTCGTCCGGCTGGCGTACTGTCGTCCGGCTGGCGTACTGTCGTCCGGCTGGCGTACTGTCGTCCGGCTGACGTACTGTCTTGGATTCGTCCGGCTGACGTACTGTCGTCCGGCTGACGTACTGTCGTCCGGCTGGCGTACTGTCGTCCGGCTGACGTACTGTCGTCCGGCTGGCGTACTGTCGTCCGGCTGACGTACTGTCGTCCGGCTGACGTACTGTCGTCCGGCTGACGTACTGTCGTCCGGCTGACGTACTGTCGTCCGGCTGACGTACTGTCGTCCGGCTGACGTACTGTCGTCGCCGTCCCGTCCGGCTGACGTACTGTCGTCGCCGTTCCGTCCGCCTAGCGTACTGTCGTCGTCGAACTAACGGCCGTGCGCCCGACAGCCGGCCGGCTTGCGGGTAAGGTACGCGCCGGCCGTGCCAGTTGCCATGGCAACTACATCCGACCGGAACGCAGCTCTTGACGCGGGTCAGACTTTCGATCGGGCGTCCGGCGCCCAGCTATTCGCTGATTTTGTTTTGTCATGTCGGTAGGTTGTCGGAAGTGCGGGATCACTAGGCTGGTAGGCTGTACTGCGATATATCATACACGCTGTGCCTATGATGGTCGGTAGTAGCCACGTCCTGAGCTCCGCTTTCTGTTTGCCCCTCTCATTTTAACACCCATGGTATGTCCGCCAGTGTCACAGACTGTGAAAATGGTGCATACAGCAGGGCTGTGGTCTCCTTCCATTGGAGGACCTGTACCAGAATGTCTCCTCCCTTGCCTAACAATTACACTTTTCGGCAATCTCCCGCCTTCACGCGCAACAATTTTGAGGCGATATTCGTTTCCTTGACAACAGTCGTACCCTCCATCACCAGCTGTGCGGCACAGGTGCATTGTCGGAACATTTTCTAGACCAGACTTTATGTATTTCGCAACCAGTTTTCGTCGTATCTTGCGCCATTCTACAGTCAAAGCCAATGAAGCTATCTTTGGCTCAAATGAGAAGACTGGATTTGAAGAAGAAAAAACATCGAATGCGACTCTAGACTGTATGCGATTTGGTATTTATTTCAGGATTGTTTATTTACTTATGCATGGTTCCAATGCCTCCAGTTTTGAACTTTGTATTGGCCTGACTAAAACTAAATAACCTCCGAGGCAAGAGACGAGGCATAGCTAATTATCTCAGAGGAAAAATGTAGACTGGAAGACGCTTGTATGCTATATCAGTGAACATGCCCTGTTGTATGTCGTTTTGCGATATGTACAGCGAACAATCCAGATGCAATGCGTAATATGCAAATATTGTCCATATTATGGAAGTACCTAAACTATCATCTTCTTAAACATGGGATTTTCCCGTAAGCATACAATGTCTTTTCCATGTTGTTGCAAAGCAAAATCGCTCAGGCCAACCTTTGTCCGTACAAGATGCAAAACGTGTTATGTAAATCATTATTTTTCTGTTCAGAGTTCGAAATAGTTTTTTTCAAAGTTCGTCAACGTACAATATGCAGTCACATATTAGTACCGTTAGATATGCGGTCGCATATTCTACTCAGCTTACCGTATTTCCATGTTTTTGAGTGCGACTGGCAACAGCTGGCTGGCAACATATGACGTCACTTGACGACCAACATGCGGGTGCACAGGGATGACATAGTACGGGGCAGAAGTCATACGTGATGTCACATGTAATCCGTCGTGATCTGTCACTGCACAGGAGACTTCCCGAAAATTATGGGTGTTGCAGCCGGATTTGCATTACGCAAAATATTACAACATACAACTGTGAACTAGATCAAGTTTGAGGTAACGTGCACTCGGGATATTTCCCGACAAATAAACTAGTTAAGAGCCGGAAAATAAAACACCGTACATCTGGTATATTTCTCAAGATCGGTGTATTGATTAATCGCATGCGTATGATCCAAATGTACGATTCTTAGGTGCACCAGAGCAACGACCATGTATTGTATGGCCGTTGGCATGTATGCACGTATCGTATGACCGTATATTTCCCGGAATAACTTGACGGGATCCATTGTTGAAGGCCCGTTACATGCCTTTAGAAGCCTGTGACATAATGATGATAGTGCATAAACCTGTTTTTACCAACCTTGGTCGCCCCCCCTCTCTCTCTCTCTCTCTCTCTCTCTCTCTCTCTGTCTCTGTCTCTGTCTCTGTCTCTGTCTCTGTCTCTGTCTCTGTCTCTGTCTCTGTCTCTGTCTCTGTCTCTGTCTCTGTCTCTGTCTCTGTCTCTGTCTCTGTCTCTGTCTCTGTCTCTGTCTCTGTCTCTGTCTCTGTCTCTGTCTCTGTCTCTGTCTCTGTCTCTGTCTCTGTCTCTCTGTCTCTGTCTCTGTCTCTGTCTCTGTCTCTGTCTCTGTCTCTGTCTCTCTCTCTCTGTCTCTGTCTCTCTGTCTCTGTCTCTGTCTCTCTGTCTCTGTCTCTGTCTCTGTCTCTGTCTCTGTCTCTCTCTCTCTGTCTCTGTCTCTGTCTCTGTCTCTGTCTCTGTCTCTGTCTCTGTCTCTGTCTCTGTCTCTGTCTCTGTCTCTGTCTCTCTCTCTCTCTCTCTCTCTCTCTCTCTCTCTCTCTCTCTCTCTCTCTCTCTCTCTCTCTCTCTCTCCCCCATCTCTCTCTCTCCATCTCTCTCTGTCCATCTCTCTCTCTCTCCGTCTCTCTCTCTCTCCATCTCCCTCTCCCCTCATCTCGCTCTCTCTCTCTCCTCTCTCTCCATCTCTCTCTCTCTCTCCATCTCTCTCTCCATCTCTCTCTATCTCTCTCTCTCCATATCTCTCTCTCCATCTCTCTCTCTCCATCTCTGTCTCTCTCCATCTCTCTCTTTACATCTATGTCTCTCCATCTCTACTCTCTCCATCTCTCTCTCTCTCCATCTCTCTCTCTCTTTCCATCTCTCTCTCTCCATCTCTCTCTCTCTCCATCTCTATCCATCTCTCTCTCTCCATCTCTCTCTCTCCATCTCTCCATCTCTCTCTCCATCTCTTGGTCTTGCTCTTGCTCTTGCTCTTGCTCTTGCTCTCTGGGCTTTCTCAGAATTGTATGAGGGAAAACTTGAGGTCGTAACCTCTCGACCTAAGGTCACGTCAGTTACTTGAATCCACGTAACACTCCGAACTCAATTTCTTGCCATGTAGAAATTGAGTTTGTGTTTCTGTCGAAGCAGAAATACAAGTGCCTTTGTTCCTTTTGTTCTTATCTTCATTTTAAGTCACTTTTATGATTTTTACTTTTTCTGGGACTAAAGTCAACCGGTTGACTTTGATCAGTTGATAGCTAAGTTGACTTAAGATATAATTTCTAGTCATTCCCTACCGATCGCAAAAAGACAAGTTAAAAAAGTGAAAATTCGAGATTTAAAAAATCAGTTTTTGATTAAAAAAAGCTTTGAATCCTCCATTTGTAATATTATAAGTCTGCATGTACCTCGAATGTCGAGCCCGGCCGTATATGCTGTACGGTACGGTACGATATGCCGTTCGGTACTATATACCGTACGGTACTATATACCGTACGGTACGATATACCGTGCGGTACCGAACAATACCGTACGCGCGACTTACGTACCGTACGTCGAAATGTCGTGGAGTGGGCCAGTCACCAACTATTCATTATGGCTAGCGGTGTACCGGATATCCGCTCCGGCCTGATTACACGGCCAGATAGCTGATTGTTTCGAACTTGCCGTATTTGATGAGATTGCCGCGCGAGCTGGTGCCCGATCCGGCCGGATTTATGAGATTGCCGCGCGAGCTGGTGCCCGATCCGGCCGGATTTATGAGATTGCCGCGCGAACTGGTGCCCGATCCGGCCGGATTTATGAGATTGCCGCGCGAGCTGGTGCCCGATTCGGCCGGATTTCCGGATAATGGATTCAGCACTGTCCAGCGGACTTTGATGTGCTATGATGACCTTCAGTGAACTTTCCTTTGCTATTTGGGACATTTGCCCGAGACGTAATATATATGCGGACGACAGTGAGTTCATATGATTGCGACTCTCGTTATCGTGCTGACTGACGGCCCGACAACAATTGTTGTTTCGCTCCAGGAACAAATGCATTGGCTGTATTGACCTTTCATGGCGCTGGAATATATTGCCACTCAAATTACGAATAATCTGTGAAGATACAATTGCAGCAATCGATCAAATGACATTCAGATTCAGAGCAATTTGACCAGGTTCGAATTTTAACCCTTGGCCGGACGTGGAAGTTCATTGACTCGAAATCAACAAAGCTGGTATTGTTTACCGCCGGTTCGGTTTCAGCGGTGGATTCAACCTGCACGCTCGGTGATTGCTTGGGAGGAGCAAGTTTGAAAAATATCCACCAATTTTGAAAGATAAACTAGGGGTGTTTGATGGATTACGACTACAAATGGTGTGGTTACATTTGATGTCGTCAATTCTGTGCTACTGTTCTCAAATTTGGTCTGCGAGTGTTATCGAGGGTATGTGGATCAAGCAGGCCATGACACCTTAGGGTTTGACAAATTGGGCACGGGAAGCTCCGAGAAAACATATGTAAACATAGGTCCATGGAAATAAATGTAATATTACCGGGTATTTTCCAGTTTTTGGGTGCCCCCCTTGGCGAGATTCTGACTACGTCCGTGAATTGTATTCATTCGGATATCTTTGTTCGACCCAGGAAATTTCCCTACTGGCCCTGTGCTACAACCGGTGCTACTCTAAGTATGGCAGAGCTGGTTGAACTGCAATAACATAGTACTCATGTGCTGTCAGGCTGGCTGAAAACGTTCGAGCAATACTACTCATCCCAGACCCGAAACATCTTCAACGCCATGGTGGATGCGCTGGAACGACACCCGCGCATGAAATTCATCTGGGCTGAGATCTCCTACCTGGACCTCTGGTGGAGTGAGATCACACCGCACACCAAGGACAGAGTCAGGAGGTCAGTGGCTTCTGGTGGAGTGAGATCACACTGCACACCAGTGACATGGTCAGGAGGTCAGTGAGGGGTGGAGTGAGATCACACCGCACACCGAGGACAGGGTCAAGAGGTCAGTGAGGGGTGGAGTGAGATCACGCCGCACACCGAGGACAGGGTCAGGAAGTCAGTGCGGGGTGGAGTGAGATCACGCCGCACACCGAGGACAGGGTCAGAAGGTCAGTGCGGGGTGGAGTGAGATCACACCGAACACCAAGGACAGGGTCAGGAGGTCAGTGGCTTCTGGTGGAGTGAGATCACACCGCACACCAACGACAGGGTCAGGAGGTCAGTGAGGGGTGGAGTGAGATCATGCCGCACACCGAGGACAGGGTCAGGAGGTCAGTGAGGGGTGGAGTGAGATCACGCCGAACACCAAGGACAGGGTTAGGAGGTCAGTGAGTGGTGGAGTGAGATCACACCGCACACCAATGATATGGTCAGGGGGTCAGTGAGGGGTGGAGTGAGATCACACCGCACACCGAGGACAGGGTCAGGAGGTCAGTGCGGGGTGGAGTGATATCACACCGCACACCGAGGACAGGGTCAGGAGGTCAGTGAGTGGTGGCGTGAGATCACACCGCACACCGAGGACAGGGTCAGGAGGTCAGTGCGGGGTGGAGTGAGATCACGCCGCACACCGAGGACAGGGTCAGGAGGTCAGTGAGTGGTGGAGTGAGATCACACCGCACACCGAGGACAGGGTCAGGAGGTCAGTGCGGGGTGGAGTGAGATCACGCCGGACACCGAGGACAGGGTCGGGAGGTCAGTGAGGGGTGGAGTGAGATCACGCCGTACACCAAGGACAGAGTCAGGAGGTCAGTGAGTGGTGGAGTGATATCACACCGCACACCGAGGACAGAGTCAGGAGGTCAGTGACTGGTGGATATGTTCCAATTGTCGATGTGTTTTAAAAACCCAACAGTGACATGAACGATTAGCATGTGCCTGTAGAATACCCCTGGTGCATATTGGTGACTATATTTCATCACTCTGAAATTGAATTAGCCACTTGAACTGAAACTTGATAGCCTCACCAATAGCGCTAATGTGCACGCGCAGCATCTGGGTTGAGTGATGCATGCAACAAATGAGTCGATGCGTGTAAGCTTCTGAAAAGGAGCAGAAAATTGTCCTCTGGGGGACTTTGGATATCGGTACAATGTTTCAGTCAGCGCTAAGAGCAAGCCATTTATATTGAACTCGAGATGTCCCTTTGTGGGTAACAAATAATTACAAATGTACAAAAATGTACCAAATAATGTTATCAGGCGAGTAAATCACTTCCTGTTAGAACCGATTTCACGTGATTAAAAGCAATACCGCCATTACTAAAGAAAAAAAACATGGGTAGTGCAAAAATTAAATATTTGGAATGCCAATTCCAGTTTCTGGTGCATCATTGAACACTCAATTTCAGCCATGATTACTGGACTCCCCCCCCCCCAAATTGTTGCACCGTAAAATAGAAAGACACAGCAGGGAAGTCACCGGAGGCGAACGTCCCTCCCTCCAGCCTGAGATCCACCACAAGATGAACCTGCAATGCGGGTGAGACTTGTCACCCTCGCAGTGCGAGGAGCTCAATTCAACGCCTCCTAAGGTATGCATAACGTGATGTCTAAGCCGCTCGTGGGTTATCAGGACACCTCGTGCCAAAATTGCTGTCACGTCTCTGCGTGTCGCCGAGGCACGGCGGATTGAATCAGGTCAGCGCAATGTGCTTCTCTCAGATCACATTGAAACTTCTGACATGAACTAGCCCAGCCAGACATGGTTGCAATTTAGATATGGAAGTGCAGAGGAAGGACCAATTAATAGTGTGCAAAATATAAAGAGGTGGCATCGGATTTGTCACCAAGTCCAGCTGAATTTTAAACCGGGAAGTTTTTCTGTGTATGACGTTGTCCAAGTTATGTTGTGAAAACCTGATGCCATTTTCACTAAAATCACAAGCAGTGTATTCTCTCCGAACTTGGTGTGAATGCACCTTTTGTGTTGTTTTTCTGTAAAGATGACATTTTGCTAACGCCGCAAGCTAACAAATGGGCGCTACATGACCGATGTAGTCGATGCGACCTAAAGCCCTAATAACCAACTAACTAACAAGCTAACAAAGCTACAAAATCCGAAGCACGTCGTTTGTTAGTCACAAACTAGAAGCTGTTTGTTATTAATCGTTTGTATCCCATGAAGGTTCTTGATTGTCAACAATCTTGATAAATACACCGCTTCTGATAACACACGTTCTAGGTTGTGCGAATTTTGGTGGAGACCAGTGCCAGTAAAGAAACTGAGTTTTTTTCGACGAAGTTAAACCGCGGCGACCAGCTGGGGATTTAGCGGGCCTCGAGACCCTCAATAAATATCAAGGAAGATCACCAACTCCACCTTCATCCCCTGTAGGCGGCGGAACAGGGGAGGTGAGGGGTGGAGGGATTGTACCGCCCATTCCCTGCTAAATATGGTCCATGCATTCATCACTGGAGGAGGGGGCTAACATTGACGTCAATTGGTGCCAAATTCAAGCTTTCGAGTTATCCCCCATCCTCCACCCCAACACACCCCAGTAATGTTCCAGCAATAGGGAATGCTACTTGACTGGGGGAGAGTATGGTTAGCATTTTAGATGTGGCCCTCAGTGTCAAAGACCCTCATCCCCTACAACAAATTCGTCGGATTATCTACCCTTGGTGCTGGTGTTGGCCCTCCCAATGTTTTTGGCACATTGTTTATTTATTCCCAAATTCAGGGCATGTGGTACTAACGTACTTGTTGTCTTTGTTATGAAGTACAGCAGCTGAAGCCTGTTCTCGACATTGATATTCACGCTTGTACCGTGAAAGTCACTGTCAATATTTCACAGGCTGTGATGAAATGCAGGTTTGTTTCTTTACATTCCGATCTCAGCTGATTTTCGTATCAAGGGTTTATGGAATTGAATGGCTTTGTTTCAAATTAAATATAAATTGCTGCATCGTTCGGCCGCATGTGGTTTAATCATTCATTGGATTATTAATTGGACAGTATTTCATCACATAATCATTATTGCAAATGCATCACATTATGCTGGAATATGCTTGTTCTTCCATCACTAAAAGGCGTCGGAGGATCACATCGTTTGTAAATCAATGACAAAACAATTACAAAATCGTGCCTGGATTACACTCCTTGTGGTTGCAGGCCAAGACCTTTGTGAAATGCGATTGCGAATGCGTGTTTGATTTGCGTTTGTGAGCCTGACCACCACACTCTTGATGACCTAGTCTGAAAGGTCAGCCAAAAAAGGTACGCAAAATGCTACGAGTAGCTATAAAGTTCACGGATGGAACTACCCTATGTCATTTAGTGCATCTTTCTATATAGCTTAGAATAAAAGTTAGAGAGAAAGAGATGATGGTCAAATTAGCGCAGCAGCACTGTGTGTGGTTGGAAATTATGCCGCTCTGTGGGGTTAATGCATTCATTCCAGCCAACAATGATGAAGTTACGCACCTTAGTAACCCCCTGATTGGGGTTACTAACCCCTAGCAGTGCCAGGCGGCCAATATAACCCTCACAGTGTGGCAGGGTTACATATCCATAGCAGTGCCAGGCGGTCAATGTAACCCTCACAGTGTGGCAGGGTTACATATCCATAGCAGTGTCAGGCGGTCAATTTGACGCCTAAGTAACTGTCGTTTCTAAGTTTTATCAAGAGATGCGGTGAACAGCATGATGTTAAACTTTCAGAGTCGCTTTGGACATGTTTGTCTATCTCTTTTGGTTGACCTTCCAAATCGCGTCAAGTAGTTGAATGGCAGAGTAAAGTTAGTCGTCATATCTGCGCCACAGTGTTCGCATACTGGTCGTGAAGGAAACGTGATTTCGTGCAACATCGATGCTATGCAAGCTGAACACTTTCTAGCAACATGACGCGCACGAAAGTTAAGGTCAAGTACCAGGAATCATATCATTAATTGTTGAAGCTGACGATCATTGTAATGGCCTGTACTTAGGAAAGGATAACTGTTGGCATGAAGCCAAATGCTGGATCGTGGTATTTTTTTTTTGCAGCTCGAACTAGGAGCACAAATTTAATCCAGAATGTTTCACTCGATTTTCGGACCTCGAGTCACATGAAAAACGAAATACCTGTGGAGAGTAACCCTGGTTCAGACATTCCTGTTTCGCATTAGCCTTTATCTTAACCTCCAAATAATATGTTTCCGATACATGTATGCCAATGTTTCATACATACAAATTAGTCACACATTTGTGCACACAAACATTTCTCCAGTTTAAATTTCCGTTTGACATGGTGAATTGATAGCAGATCCCTTTTCCCTCTTTATGACTCTTGTTTCTTTTTATCATTCGCATTTACACTCATATTTAACCCTTTACTCTATCTTGGACGGTTTTGTTCATGAAGAGTGTTTCAATGTACACCTAAAAGCCGCATTGAGACGGTCTTGTGACCGAACTTTGACCTGTTCTAACTCACTGACCATAATCGCTGGATCTCCTTTTTGACACGAGGTACACTAGTCAATTGTCGAAAGGTATGCCACATGTGGAAGCGATGCATTGGATGGTTTTGGGGTTCTCTCATAACAAAACACAGCGTTGCCAGATTAGCCTCCCCGCTCCCGCACCGATATGATGAAGGGGCAATCAAAATCAAAATCAAAATCAAAATGGTGTAAAAATTGGTATCAAAATTCCGCTTTGAATCAATTGGAAAAAAGTAGACGTGACCACGGGTTGGTTTGGTTGGTTAGGACAGGGTTAAAATAATGTTTTTCGATAGGTGTGAGATGTCGAAACGAGCACAGTAGGATGTCGAAATTTCCCATGGAATTAGTGTTATTTAAAATGCTTTTGATGACTTTCAGACCCAAATTTGAGCCAATGGTGTGGTACTTTTGACTGTACCTTTACATTTGTTTTGAGATTCATAATTTAGGCTATATTCTGATAGGGAGAATATTAACTGTATTATAAACTGCTATTGTATGCCATATCACATTATAAGTTTTACCTGAAATTGCATTGCGAAATGTTCGCGTATCCATTCTTGTCAGAGCATACACATGCTACTTATAAACGAGATACTGCTAGAAAGGAGACACCAAAACTTCATAAGCATGCATCAAGGAGAAGGATGTCAATACTTCTTGGAGAAGGATGTCGATTGAGTGTTCGAAAGGGTATATTCCACCCTGTTTCACGAATAATTTATCACTGCCATAGGACGCGATGATTTTGCTATTAAGCTTGCATACGAGAAAAGAGATCAGCGTGTGGTACGGGACAGCCCAGTTTTTCCTATTGCAACATTGGAAGAGAAGAGTTCGTTCTTGTATTGTTCAGCTGCATTATTTGCCATTTCTGTTAATGATGGCAATTTGTTGAATGGTTTTCGCCCACTCACGGTCCACTGCCGCCACCCTGCAATTATGCAGGCGCCGATGGATTCGGTCGTCATTTAGAGTGGGCATGAGTGGGCAGAAAACAGCCCGTGGTACATACTACATCCTGTTCTCGGCCACACAGAGCTATCCCCACGATAGTCGCCACACTGCCTGCGGTCGGGCTTCACAGCGGCCTCCTTTTCCCCGCTCCTGTCTCCCTTCCTTTCCCTCACTTCCTTTCCCTCCCCTCTCTCCCTCCCTTCCCCGTCCCTCTCTCTCCCTCTCTCTCTTTCTCTGCATTTCCCGCCCCTCTACCTCCCTTTCCCGCCCATCTCTCCATCCCTTGTCCCACTCCTCTCCTCTCTCCCTGCCACCCCGTGCCCTCCTCGTCCTTCCCCTCCCCACCCTCTGTCCGCTCCCCCCTCCCCACCCTCTGTCCGCTCACCCCTCCCCCGATCGTTCCGCCACCCACCGGTGAACATCAGACGCGCCTGAAGCGGCGGGATCGTGTGATCCCAGCGGCCCGACCACGTGCTGGCTGACCTCGGTGACCCCGGTGACCCCGTGGCGTGTGCCCCGACAACGCGGCGGCGTGCGAGGCGTCAGCCAGCCTGCCGGCGTCGGCCGGTGTCGACACAAGCGACCTTTCGGCGGCCGCGGGGGGAGGGGGGGGGGTCTTTACGCGGGGTAGCCGGAACCGGCCGCTGTCGGACCAGCAGTCGGCTCTGTTCGAGTGGCGGGAGTGGGGGATTTTCGTGCGGATGTCAATGGTGTGCCGCTCACGGCTGTCGGTGCGGACGATTCGATGGAAGTTGAGAGCGATTCCTTAGCATTGACATACGACGGCTGGATTTTGACCCGATCGATAGCTGTGTCGCTTGAGAAAAGGTCTAGTTCGATACTTGCGAATGTGTTTAATATATCAGGTGTGCAATTGCGCTCATACATAGCTTTGCTGCGAATACTAATTCACGCATCGGTGTGAACTCATATTGTGAGTTAACCGTCTTTTTGCCGAACACAGCTTGACGTCACCGGTCAGTGGATTGAATCGGGAGGCCAGGCTGTAGGGACAGGTTGAGGTCAGGTCGATTCACTCGAATGGCAACAATAATGAAATAATTATTGCAGAAGATGAAAATGACATGGGAGCCGAGTGCTCAAAATTAAATACGCAACATGAAAGTAAGCCTGCTTTGTGTGCGGTTCGTGTAGTTGAATATGCTAAGTCGTGGTAAAACCACGGAGGAGTGGAGATGAGGGGAAAGAATGCAGTGGAGTCCGGTACTGACGCGCACACAGTTTTGTTCTGGCCAGCGCATCGGTGCTGAGGTGGATGAATGGTGGGGTATGGAGGAGGGTGATGCCCCCTTCAACCTTTGAAAGATATCTGGTGCGAATGAGGGCCTGCGAAGCAGAATTTCTGGGTACACTAATTGCTTTGTTTTTTAATGAAAAATGCTCTCCCTTGGAATATTTAACTGGCCTAAAAAAAAGTATGGTTGTACTCAGGCGCCTCACGCCAGTGGGTCTTCACGGAACTGATTTCCACAAATTCCTCGGTCCGAACCAGTTCTGGAAGAAAGTTTACCGAGCACCTCAAAAGTAGAAAATGTCGTTGAAATTGCATCGAAAACAGGGGTATCTGAAGAGAACGAACCATGATGGCATACAACGAACGGTCGTTGTACTTCAGCATGGTTCGTTGTACTCCACCATGGTTCGTTGTACTCCATCATCTTCACACCTATCTTCAGCAAATATGAATCCAGAGCAGGCAGACAAATTTCCAGAAACTAAGCGTACATCTGAACAGAATGACTTAAAAATACATTCAGTTTTAATGTATTTTAAAGTCATTCTCTGTTTGAACTTTAAAGTCATTCTCTGTTTGAACTTTAAAGTCATTCCCTGTTTGAATTAAAGTGCATTTAATTAACTCTGCGACATTTCCAAACCAGCAGCCACAGTTCTATAAATCTTAAATGGAAGCAACCAGTGTCCTGAAACTGTTCATCCCTCGTTAGGTATAAAAAAGTAAAAGCGAGATGCTGAAATGGCATAGAAAGATCCAGGCAGCCAAAAAGCATATGCCGAGGGTGGTAGGTAGTCCTGCCATTCTTTTGTCACCCTGATGCAGCACAATATTTCAATAGTCCATATGAGTTTTAGGGGCAGTTGTGATTATAGACTATTGTTTCGCTCTTGATGAATGCAATCTGGATGCACTGGAGACGTTTTTGAGCATACTTACCAACAGCTACTGGTTTTATATCAATAGTCAGATGACATTTCTGGTTTTGTTTCCCAACTATATTATGCCCGTTACCACCCACGTACTCTACCCGTTCAATTTCGAATATTTGGGATCATTGTAGGCCTGAGTTGCCTTGTGTTGTGATGCTTTTCATTTTAATAGTGGAAATATTCAGCATATTTCGTGCCAACGGACAAATATTAGCAATATGACATCTTCGAACGAAACTTGCAGATTTTGACAAGAGTGTGCGAAAAAGACAAGCAAATGTTGCCATGTGTACAGTAAACAAAGCTCAGCGTCAGTTTACACCCAAAATACACATTTGCAAGTCGCCGAAGTAGGTGGTATAGTACATGGCAGAGCGCATGCTTTATGTGGGTTCGTTAATAGGTCTTATTTATTCCATCATATCGTATCCAGCAAGAACTGAAAGTAGCTTCGATCCATAAAACCAGTTCTGGCACTGTGGGCGTCATCGCTGAAAAATGTAGGCGAGAAGAGGTGATTCTGGCACGCCTGCGCATAGGGCACACATATGCAACGCACGGTTACCTTCTGAGAAGGGAGACGAAGCCACGCTGTTCCCGATGTGGTTCACATATGACGGTTCGCCACATACTGTTTTCTTGCCCCAACTTCACGGTGGAACGAAGACGTCACCTCGGTTCCAATTTCGATAAATTATCGTTCAGTGATGTTTTAGGTGACAATTCGGAGATCGTCCCAAACAGGTCAACTATATCGATATATATCGGCTGCTCAGGTACATGTAATATATCCATTTAAAAAATACACCCATGCCGCTAAGCGGAATGCTGTTAAAAGTGAGATAAGGGCGCTACATAACCAGTAGCAGTTGATGCGCCCCTAAGCCCAAATAATCAATCAATCCAACATGCAGCGTCTAGATTCCTCGCGGCAAGCATTGTTCTGCTAAAACTTGCGACTATAAAAGCGCCAAAACTTTAGTCCACGGCAATGCAGTTGATGCGCCCTAAAGCCCTAATAACCAACCAACCAACCCATACGACGTGATTTAAGGGAACGCTTAGACGAGCCAGGGCCTCGTAGGTTAAAGGTTAAATTCTTAGGAAGTCGACGTCCATGTTCGTACTCATTCCGTGGTTCTGTGGATTCCGTCGTTCTGTGGATTCCGTGATTCTGTGGATTCCGTGATTCTATGGATTCCGTGATTCTATGGCCGCCTCAAAGTACGAACCTGTGAAAAGAAGATAGTGAAGTCTTAAGTTGGTATATTTATATTAGTTAAATGAGGACTCGGCTTGTGATCTCGGTCGTGATTAATTTTGTTCTGAACTTTTTTTCTTGCGGAAGCTGGCTCGTTAGCATCAGGATGGAGCCTCACAGCGCCATTTTCGTAATGGGTGCGGGTGTCATAGCATGTGCTGTAATCTGCATAGCATGTGCTGGAACAGATGGCATAGCACGGAGCGGCGGCAGAGCACAGAACAGGGTGCAATGGCAGAGGACAGAGCACGGAGGAGGGGCAGGACAGAGCATGGAGCAGGGGCAGAGGGTAGAGCACGGAGCAGCGATAGGGCAGAGCACGGAGCAAGGGCAGAGGACAGAACACGGAGTAGGGACAGGACAGAGTCCGGGGCAGAGGATAGATCACATAGGGGGGGGGAGGGGGGCAGAGGAGAAAGCACAATTGATGGGCAGAGGACAGAAACCTGAGGAGAGACAGGACAGATAACGGAGAAGGGACAGAGGGCGGAGCAGGGGCAGAGGACAGGCACGTCGGGGTCAAAGGACGGCACGTCAGGGTCAGAGGACGGCACGTCAGGGTGTCAGAGGACGGCACGTCAGGGTCAGAGGACGGCACGTCAGGGTCAGAGGACGGCACGTCAGGGTCAGAGGACGGCACGTCAGGGTCAGAGGACGGCACGTCGGGGTCAAAGGACGGCACGTCAGGGTCAGAGGACGACACTCGGTGGGACGGAAGACGGGCAGGGTGAGTCGATTCTGTGTGGTCGATTCGGTTGTGTGGTCAGTCTGGTAAGATTGGCTTGGCTCGGGTCATGTCGGGTCGAGGTGTTGAGTCAAGTCGAGTGGTCGAGTCGGGCCGACCCGGCTCGTTTCTGGTCGTGTCGTGTCGTGTCGTGTCGTGTCGTGTCGTGTAGTGTCCTGTCGCGCCAGTTTGGATCGGATCATCTTGGGATGGGAGGCTGGGTTCGAGTTTGGGAAGTTTGGTTGGGCTGGGCTCGAGCTGGATCGAGTCGGGTCAGCTCAGGTTATGCAGATCCGGGTCGGGGCATGTCAAATTGAGCACCCTGGCAGTATTACCAAGTCGTGCCTTCCTTGGCCCCTACCCCAGGCTCATATTGGATTTGGTCATGCGGGCGGTACTGGGACAATAGGATATCGTCAGTCTCTTCTGCTTTGTGTATACGACCCTGATCAGAAGATGCACTTCCTCGATCGGTATGCGGCAGATCACTCGCAACCAGAATCTTAAGATGGCGTGCCATGCTAGCAGCCGTACCTGATTTAGCCCGAGCATTGTTCAGTCTAGTGGCTGGACGGCAGCGTTGTTGGTTGCACCTTTGGAAGGGAACTACTTGGAGGGTCGTGTGCAGACTGATCAGCCGCGCAGGCCGTACAGCCGTGCCGCCCCTCACGCCCAGTGATCGGTGTCAAATCAAATCGCAAGTAGCTGAGGCGATATCTGAGCCAGAGACCTTATGATAACGGGCGAAGCATGTTCGTCGCTGTTTTTTAATGCAATGTTTTTTATTTCCCTGCCTGTTTTTGTTGTGCAGCGCACACATGCTATTTTCACGAAGAAGTATTTTTCCGACACCCTTGTGTGGGAGTCTCCCGATCATTATGTCCGAGCCTCTCGGTCAGTGTATCTGGGCCTCTCGGTCAGCATGTTGGGGCCTCTCGGTCAGTGTATCGGGGCCCGGCACAGGCTGGCGAAAGCTGTGGGCGCAGCACTGTCTGCCGTATTGCCAACAGTGCTGACAATGTGCCCATTAGTGTGGACTATGGCAGTGTACATGATCAGGGGGACCACGGGACTGAAGACAGCAGGAACAGAGCAGGGGCCATCGGCCTGCACATGACCTGCATGCCAGGCCGGCAGCTGGAGCTGACCTCGCGTGACGCTGACCGCGACCAGATGGTGGTATCACGAGGTCCTGACCTGTGTCATAGGTTGGCACAGTGATGCATTTTTCGTGAAATGAGGTGGGATGTACCACTTTCTAAACACCGAATCGACATCCTCCCAACGAAATATCGATACCGTGCTTCGTGATGAGTCTCCAATAAGTCTTCATGTCGAATTTCTAACAATATCTTGTTAAGCAGTATGCTTATACTCACCATTGCAGATTGTGATGCATGAACGTCTCTGAGCACAATTTCAGGAAAAAGGATTACCTGTGATGTGGTCTGTTGTACAACATCTGTTGATAAAGATATGTATTTTGTGTCATTATTGCTAAAATAATTATCCTAAATTAGGTGTCTCAAATCACATGGAAAAGGTGTACATATCAGTACGGTGTTGGATCAAAATTGTGTTCGAATAAATTATAAGTTGGTTAAGCGACATCGTTTCCATGCCGAATTTCGACATCTTACTGTGCTTGTTTCAACATCTCACAACTAACAAAAAACCATTATTTTAACAATGGGTTGGCACCCATAACTGACATGCTCTCGGGTACTCTGGTAGCGGAAGCTCAGCTCGCCTCAACTTACCGACATCACGTGAAGCCCTGGCAGTGCGAGGTCAGCCGATGACATGACTTCAGGCTGACTCTCGGGGTCAGATGGTCTCACACGTTGTGACTCCACACGGCCTGCCCCGCCGGTTGATCTATCAGTTACAGCTGACGGGCTAACCTGATCTGACCCTCGCACTGGTCAGCTGACCCTGCCCTGACGTGACCCACAGGCTGGTATCTAATGGCCGGCTGACCCTGCCCTGACGTGACCCACAGGCTGGTATCTAAGGGTCAGCTGACCCTGCCCTGACGTGACCCACAGGCTGGTATCTAATGGCCGGCTGACCCTGCCCTGACGTGACCCCCGGGCTGGTATCTAATGGCCAGCTGACCCTGCCCTGACGTGACCCACAGGCTGGTATCTAATGGCCAGCTGACCCTGCCCTGACGTGACCCACAGGCTGGTATCTAAGGGTCAGCTGACCCTGCCCTGACGTGACCCACAGGCTGCTTGGCCGGCCCGCCCTGACGTGCCCACAGGCTGGTATCTAATGGCCAGCTGACCCTGCCCTGACGTGACCCACAGGCTGGTATCTAGGGTCAGCTGACCCTGCCCTGACGTGACCCCAGGTGGTATCTAATGGCCGGCTGACCCTGCCCTGACGTGACCCACAGGCTGGTATCTAAGGGTCAGCTGACCCTGCCCTGACGTGACCCACAGGCTGGTATCTAATGGCCAGCTGACCCTGCCCTGACGTGACCCACAGGCTGGTATCTAAGGGTCAGCTGGAGCTGGTGACGGCCGGTTGGGTGATGCACGACGAGGCCAACAGCCACTACTTGGCCATACTGGAGCAGCTGGTCAGTGGTCACGAGTGGCTGCGTCTCAACCTGAACGCCACGGTCAGGTCAGTACGGGTCACCAGCTAACGCAACCGTACTTACCAACCTTCTGCTGTTTTGCACTCTAATTCTTCACTCAGTCAGGTGTGGTCTTTTACGTTTGATTTTGACCAATGCTTATCCCAATTTTCGCCATGAGGTATTCTTGAACTTCTTCACGAAATAGTTTTGCGGCGCCATTTCCGCTCTCAGGTATCTTTCAACAGTGTTTCATGGTGTAGTGCAGCAATTCCAGTTCAAATTTTCGTACCCAGAATTTGAATCTGCGCATTTCATTGGGATCTGCGCATTTCATTTTGAGTCACCAACTTTCACCACAATATTTCTCTTGAGGTACTCTCAACCTTTGTCCAAAGAGGCGACAAGACGAAGTTGCCGTGAACGGTCAGCTAGTCATATATACCGCGCCGCAGTCGGTGGTTGTCATCCCTGACTGGTGGTAAGCTAGCGGCTGATCTGTCATCCGTCGCTGGTGGTGAACTTGGGGCTGATATGTCATCCCTCACTGGTGGTGAACTGGGGGCTGATCTGTCATCCCTCACTGGTGGTGAACTGGGGCCTGATCTGTCCATCCCGCACTGGTGGTGAACTGAGGCCTGATCTCTCATCCCGCACTGGTGGTAAACTGTTGGCTGATCTGCCATCCGTCACTGGTGGTAAACTGGTGGCTGATCTGCCATCCGTCACTGGTGGTAAACTGGTGGCTGATCTGTCATCCGTCGCTGGTGGTGATACTGGGGGCTGATATGTCGTTCCTCACTGGTGGTAAACTGCTGGCGGATTAGTGTTCCGGGCCGCAAGTTCGGTTCCGAGAAGGTATGACTCCTTTTATTTGTGCTGTTAGTAATGCTATTTAGCGAATGTATTGCATCCGAGGAAGGGTTGGAAAAATAGGCTGTCCCGTCATTTTTCCTATCGAGAACATTATCCCGTCCAGATTCAGATTACCCTCTAGTTCCAAAACCTCTCATATTCCTCATGTGGAGATTAAATGGTGCTATTTGACTCTGTGATAAGGTGCTTAAGATTCACTGGAAAGTGCACACTGAAATTTTGATGTCACTTATTTAAGGTAAAATATCCTCTCCTTGTTGGATTAACCCGATGTTTATCTCTCCACATCTATGATTACAAGAAATCCATCCCTGAGCCCACTTTTCCTCTGCATGCAGTTTGAAGCCGCTTGGCCGTATGCACACTCCAGGCAGTGTGCTGAATTGTCGGTGTTCTGTTGAGCTGGTCGTGACCTGTGCTGACCTGGCGTCCAGTAACGGCTGGGCGATCGACCCGTTCGGCCTGTCGCCGACCACGGCATACCTGCTGCGACGCGCCGGTCTGAACCACATGGTGATTCAGCGCGCTCACTACGCCGTCAAACGCCAACTCGCCAGACACAAGCAGCTCGAGTTCTGGTGGCGTCAGGCCTGGGGTGAGAGGAGCCGACCGGGGCCCCCAGGGCCACGAGGTTCACCAGGGCCGGCACGGGACCGGAAGGTCAGGCCGGGTACATGCTGGGCTGGGGTGGAGCGGGGTCAGGCCGGGTACATGTTGGGCTGGGGTGGAGCGGGGTCTGGCCGGGTACATGTTGGGCTGGGGTGGAGCGGGGTTGAGCCGGGTGCATTGTTGGGCTGGGGTGGAGTGGGATCGGGCCGGGTGCATTGTTGGGCTGGGGTGGAGTGGGGTCGGGCCGGGTACATGTTGGGCTGGGGTGGAGCGGGGTTGAGCCGGGTGCATTGTTGGGCTGGGGTGGAGTGGGGTCGGGCCGGGTGCATGTTGGGCTGGGGTGGAGTGGGGTCGGGCCGGGTGCATGTTGGGCTGGGGTGGAGTGGGATCGGGCCGGGTGCATTGTTGGGCTGGGGTGGAGTGGGGTCGGACGGGTGCATGCTGGGCTGGGATGGAGCGGGGTTGAGCCAGATGCATTGTTTGGCTGGGGTTGGGCGGGATCGGGCCATGTCAGGTTAGGGCTATGCCAGGCTCTCACCTGGTTGGCTCCCCAAATTATCGAGTTTCACGTCACCCAGAGATGAGTTCCGTGGCCGATCGAGGGAATTTTTTCAGTATTTGCAGGTACGCTAGTGCCCTAGATTAATTTTTTAAAAAATGATTATCAGATAGACAGGGCGAGTAACAGGAACTGGAAAGTGTGCATTAAACATAATTTAATGCTTAGAGTAGCCACTACATCTTCTAATAGATATTTGTCACGCAAGTTCTAATGCGAGTTCAGCAAAATGAAATACAAATAAGTAAAACTGCTCTTCCAAGTTTGATTAGTGTGTTAGCATGGTTAATGTATTCATTATGTCGATACAGTAATGCGCAGATATTTGAGTACAGTGCAGCTTTAGTTGCGGCAAGGTCCGTTAAGGTTACTACATCATCAGGTAATGAATTCCATGTGGCACAGCATCTCAGGCTAAAAAATGTTTTCCTACATTCCACTGATGCACGTCTGTGAGCCGGTTTCGGTGGATGTCAACGTGTGTTCGCCAATGGTGCCAGCACAAACATGTCGAGGATCTTGATGGCAGAATGACCATGAAAAAAGTGTCAAACATTTGATAATGTCCGCTCGAATACCTACTTATCACAGAATCGCTGCATTTCACAAAGTACAAATGTAGTTTTCGCAATCTGGCACCATAATCCAGGCTTTCCGTCTCCTCGATGTTCCGTGTCCACCTTCTCTGTACTGACTAGTCGTTCACCTATGTTTCCTGCATTCCAAACGCACGAGGAAAACTGCAAGAGAGGTCTGATGTATAATGTACATGGTTTTCATAAATTCAGGAGAGCGACTCAGGCTAGGCGAGGAGTAGGGTACAAAGAATAAACAAATGCTCACCAAGAAAGGTGAGCTTTCTTGGTGAAGTGCAGTCGAATGTAATGGAAAGCCTTTTCAATTGTGTGTGGTTAAGCACTAAAGTGGCCCATCCGAGCATGGGGTTGCCGGAGTTGCAATGATGTCGGAGTTGCATACAATGATGCCGGAGTTGCAAGTTCGGCACCACACGTGTCTGTGACTATTCTTGGGTAGATGCACCGTCACAAGAGATCCGATAAGTTGTGAGATATCAAGTGCCGAATGAACAATCCTCCATGCGGCCCCATTTTAAGTATAAGTAGTGTGATATGGGGCAAAGTTTGTATGGAGAGTGCACACCGTTATCCCGTCTGCATTGTTTATGATCAGCGTCCATCGTTGCTATGGTAGCATCGACATTTGCGGAGCTCTGCACTAGACTGTTGCGATGACTCTGCTGATCGACGGTACTCTCTCCCTCTCTCACGCTCTGTCCGGGCTCCGGCAGACGGCAGCAACTCCACCGACATGTTCTGCCACTTGATGCCGTTCTACAGTTACGACGCGCCACACTCGTGCGGGCCGGACCCGAAGGTGGGTGGTCGTGCCGTCCCGATGCGGGCAGGCTTCAGCCAACCATACCTGTATCGACTGGGCTGGTCTGACTCTGGTCATCGATGGAATACTCACAGCTGGCTCTGTATATGTGTGTGCGTGCGTGCGTGCATGTACGTTCGTGTGTGTGTGCGTGCGTGCGCGTGTGCGTGCGTGCGGACCGGACCCGAAGGTGGGTGGCCGTGCCGTCCCGATGCGGGCAGGCTTCAGCCAACCATGCCTGTATCGACTGGGCTGGTCTGACTCTGGTCATCGGTGGAATACTCACAGCTGGCTCTGTGTGTGTGTGTGTGCGTGCGTGCGTGCGTGCGTGCGTGCGTGCGTGCGTGCGTGCGTGCGTGCGTGCGTGCGTGCGTGCGTGCGTGCGTGCATGTATGTGTGCGTGCGTGCGTCGTGCATGTACGTGCGTGTGTGTGTGCGCGTGCGCGCGTGTGTAAAATGCTGCTAGAAACGCAGCATGGGGACTGCGTACATATACATGAAGGCGCATGACGTGAAATATGTGGAAGTGATGCTGATTGAGCAAGTGACATGTTCAGTTCATTTCCACGGAAAAATCACTGGTTGCCAATAGTTGATGCACCATTCAACCCACATGACCAGCGGGGATGGTCATTGTGCGCGGCGGATCGGCCCACAACCGAAGGGTCGTGGGTTCGAGAATCGCCGACCGCGCGTATTTCCAGCTTATTGCGATCACTCGGTGTGGGTGTGTGGCGGCGCTGGAACTAAACCAGCCTCGTTACTCGCAAAATAATCGAGTTTCAGTTGAAGGGGTGTTAATTCACTTGGACTATGCTGGATCCGAGTTAACAGCGTTGACCGCGTTTCGAGAAAAGGCATCGAGCTTCGACTGTCCTCGATCCTTGATAGTACGTCACGGCAGCACGGTTAGGCCCAGGGCGATTGGCCACCACGTGGCCCTCCTGGATCGATGCGCCCCTCGTCCTTGCAACCACCCTGCCTCGGGAGCGGTGTGCCCTTCTGACGGCCGTGCAGTGGTTTGGGTACGCCGGGGTGTGTTGTACGGACGGTGTGTCCCTCTGACGACCGTGCAGTGGTTTGGGTACGCCGGGGTGTGTTGTGCGGACGGTGTGTCCCTCTGACGGCCGTGCAGTGGTTTGGTTACGCCGGGGTGTGTTGTACGGACGGTGTGTCCCTCTGACGGCCTTGCAATGTCAGGTGGTTTGGTTACGCCGGGGTGTGTTGTACGGACGGCGTGTCCCTTTGACGGCCGTGCAGTGTCAGTTGGTTTGGGTACGCCGGGGTGTGTTGTACGGACGGTGCACCCCTCTGACGGCCGTGCAGTGTCAGGTGGTATGGGTACGCTGGGGTGCGCTGTACGGACGGTGTGCCCCCGCTCCTCCTCTAACGTCGTCGCCACCCGTCAGGTGTGCTGCCAGTACGACTTCGCGCGTCTGCCCAGCGGGAAGTACAAATGCCCGTGGCGGATCGCGCCCAAGCCGATCACCCCGAAGAACGTCAACGAAAGGTGAGGCACCGGCCCTCCGGTTGCCGGGGTCGACCCCGGACGTGGCCGGTCGCTGGGGTCTGCACTGTCGCGGCTTGGTCGTTGCCTGCGGCTCTCCTTGTAGGTGACCGTGAAGGCACATCAAAGAGGCGGAAGCTGGGCGGCTGGAGCGGTCTGAGGCTCGTCTGGCCCGCTGCCACCCAGGCTGGCTATTTTGGAGGACGGTTATGACACGCAGTCAACTGCCGATTACTGGCGAAAACTCCTGCTGCCACATGCCGCATCCGCGTTTTGGTTTAATGTCTTGCTTTATTACTTGATTCTTGCTTTACATGCTCGTTAGTTACAGCATCAAACATTCATTCCGCTATCGCTGCGGCCGCTAAAGAACCATGTAGTTCGACACGCTCGCAAACCCACTCAGTACATCACTCATTCCCTTACTCATTCACACATTCACTCACTCATTATTTGTTTCATCGACTCACTCGCTCACTACCGTTGCTGTACTGTTGTATTCACGGCTCAAATCGCGACCCGAACACTGAAGCCCTCCGCATGCACTTGTTGGACTTGAGTATATGTATACCTACAGAATATGTGCAAGTTGTTACGGAGCATAATGCGACTCATTCCGACGTTGATAACCATTTTAAGTTGGCATTAGTGCATTATTGATGCGTTTGGTTATCAGCCGAGGTTTCAGTATTTCCTGACGTCACAGGACGATAATCTGCATGTATGTTGTTGTCGGTGGTTTTGTGGCACTTCGTGTCATGCATGACGGCAGTTGGTTTGTGTATGCTGCCAGCCGCATTGGCGCATTTCTGCACCGCTACGGCCAGTCCCAGTGGTGTTAGCCTGGACTGGCGGCCAGTCCCAGCGGTGTTAGCCTGGACTGGCGGCCAGTCCCAGCGGTGTTAGCCTGGACTGGCGGCCAGTCCCAGTGGTGTTCGCCCGGACTGGCGGCCAGTCTCCCAGCGGTATTCGCCCGGACTAGCGGCCAGTCTCCCAGCGGTGTTCGCCCGGAATGGCCCCCAGTCCCAGCGGTGTTCGCCTGGGCTGGCACAGCGATGTCCCGCCCCCCCCCCCCCCCACTCCTGTACCGCCCGGAGAGCGGACATGATTGCATTCAATGAACTGTTGCTGCACCGGCAGGTGCTCCTCAAAAGCGGCAGCGATTATTAAGTTGATACAGCGCTTCTTTTGGTTAAACTGACGTATTGCGCCGGGCCGTGTCAGATTGGAGAGACCTGGCGCCTGTAACGTGCACAGGCTTCCGTCAGATGTGTTGACAGCGCTATGCCGATAAGCTGACGTATTGCGCCGGGCCGTGTCAGATTTGAAGGACCTGGCGCCTGTAACGTGCACAGGCTTCCGTCAGATGTGTTGACAGCGCTATGCCGATAACAAAAGAGATTGTGGTTGTATTCGGATGGGCTTGAAGTTGCGATGTTTTTGACGTGCAGTTAGCTGGATGGCCGCACGTGCGGGACCATTTGTGGTGAAACACCGCATTATTTAAACACTCGTATTCGCCGATTACGTGTGTGCTGACTTCTGTGTTCTTCGCTCTGCGCTGGTGGCTGTCGCTAGTGCTTGTCACTGGCTGGCAGTGCCAACACATCCATCGGCCTTCCATTTCGGTGGTGTCGAAGTCGACATCAGCATGTGTGTTGCGGCACAGGAACGTGCTCTGAGAAACCAACACAGACACGCTTCCGTAGGCAAGACGTGCAACAGACTCGTGTCAGTTGGATTGTTATGTTTTTGCTGAAATAGTTTGGCGACGTCAATCTTCTCACTAGACTAAACGGATTTTTGTGTGATTCATAGCTAATATATGATGCAGCTGTAAGATATGTAACTGACTAGATCGCACTCACACTCATTCATATGACTAAAGGTGCATGTCATTTGTTTTCCGATCGTTCATGGCCAGTCTGGCGTAAGTTATCCTAAACAAGGTGGTGACTGTCGGGTTTATGAATCGATAGGTTCTCGGTTCGAGACCGGCCGCACCCCGTTTAATTATCGCCCTCTCCCTTCGCCGCGGGCTGACAGCGCGTCTGATGGATTGTTCAATTTCCGTTTCCGGCTGGATGGCCGCCTCGCAAGACGAACTCGGTTTCGTTATTGCTGAGCCCAAAGCGGTCGGTGCGGCGGGTGTGACTGTGCCCAGCCACGCTGTCCTACTTGAGTGGCTTCTGGCGGACGTCGGTCTTCAGCGGCGGCGGCTGATGTCCAGAGTGACGCCCGACCCAAACTACACGGCTGGCGACGTCACAGAAATGTTGTCAGGGACGTGATCCCTCTGGCAGTGCCAACCGGAATTGGTGTGACAATACGGAGGACCCAGCCTAACGCGGCAATCCTTGTTGGTGTACAAGGGCTCGCCGAAGCAGATGCGAGTACCCTGATCCAGTACATGTTCTGACAAATGCACAAAGCCCCCATATCCACATGCTTTTCGACACGAATGCATGTGTACGACACAAATACATGTGCACGCAAGTTAACATGGCAGGACCATGCTTGTATCCATTATTATCTAATCAGTCTCAAGGGTAGTGCATGTTTGTGGTCTGTGTTTTTCACATTGGTGGAACGAGTAGCATCAAGGGTCACGTTTTCTGATGAATTTGGGAATTTCTGATTCCGCCTATAATACCTGCCCTATGTTCGGCTAGACCTCCTGAAGCGTTTTCTCCAGTTTATTGCGAGTCACTCATGTCACCGGTCAGATCAGGTCAACGTGGTGACCCCATTTTCGTCGTACTGAAAGTTGCTTAAAGTTCCAATTTGTTAGTGCTCTGGATTTAAAATGGACGCTGAATTCAAATTCAGCGCTAAAGATATCCCACAGTGAACAATGCACGCTAAAAGAGGTCACACAAGGTCAGCTGAGATCATTCACCTTAAACAGGTAAAGTGAATGTTGAAGTGCATGTGACCTCAGTTCAAAATGTCTGAACCATAATAGCGGTCATCGGATCCCCTACTGCGTAAATAACTATAACTTTGAGTTGAATCTTGGTGGCACTTCGAGAGACTGCACCTCTAAGAAACGATGGCCTGACTTTGCCCTCATCTAGCTCAGTGAACTGTAGCGATATCGAAATGAATCTACCACCAAAAGATCCTCTGATCAATTTTCCATGGGTATGCAAATTGCCAACTCGCTGCGCGGCCGTGATTCCGCTGTTTTAGGCAGCCTCCGAGGAGAGTCAATTTAGCTCTCCCTTCTACCCGAGCACGTATCAATACCAAACCCGCTGGCAGCACCCATCGCACATGTGCCGACAGTCCGGTACACTGCGTGGTAATATCAGCACATGTGCCGACAGTCCGGTACACTGCATGGTAATATCAGCACATGTGCTGACAGTCCGGTACACTGCATGGTAATATAAGCACATGTGCTGACAGTCCGGTACACTGCATGGTAATATCAGCACATGTGCCGACAGTCCGGTACACTGCATGGTAATATCAGCACAAGGCTGCTTCGTCATGTCTTTAGGCAAGACATGACGGTTGTGTGACAATGCACAAATAGCCACTGTACGTGGAGGGCATGTATCGTGAAATAAATAAATAATAAATAAATGCAGCTCGCAACGCCGTGTTTATCTGTACTGTTCAAGCTATATATGGATTCAAATGCATTGATTGATCGAAGTTGATGCCCAGACCGGTTGTGCTGGTTGCGCTGCATTGATTTCCTTGTCGCCGATGTAGACCTTCACAGACTACTTTCCTGACGCGATGTTGTATGCTCAGCGTTATCACATTCGTCGTGTGTTTGAGCAAGGTACAGCGCGTTTCTTTTTGGCATTGCTGTTTCAAGAACTAACATATATTAATGTATTTATGCTGATCATAATAAAACAAACAAGCTAGGTAAGGTATGGCTAGATGCATGGCTAAAACCAGCTTCCGAATTAT
Source organism: Ashinkailepas kermadecensis (assembly GCA_034440615.1). Lineage (NCBI taxonomy): Eukaryota > Metazoa > Arthropoda > Thecostraca > Neolepadidae > Ashinkailepas > Ashinkailepas kermadecensis. The sequence goes on from JAOTOM010003519.1 coordinate 103,024, forward strand.
GCATCCTTGAGGCACAGGGAAAGTGTGGGAAAGCCTAGATAGTCTAGAGCTCATATCACATGCTATTTCTTCATTTTCGGGTATGCTGAGGTCTCTAAAGGTCATCATCGGGCATGACCTTAATATTGGGGAATGACCCGGAATGTGTATATATATATATATATATATATATATATATATATATATATATATATATATATATATATATATATATATATATATATATATATATATATTCCAGGTCGTTCCCCAATATCAAGGTCATGCCCGATGATGACCTTTGTTGATGAAAAATCAGTTGTTAAAATGACCACTTCAGCCTTCGCCTAGGAGTGCAGCGTTTAAAAAGCAATTCCATAGAAAGGTCAAGTAAGGTCACATCACATGACGTTAGGTGATGTCAGGTCATTTCCTAGCCATCCAATGTCATGTCGTACGACTTAGGCGGTGCTGAAACCGAATTCAGCTATGATATTGCGTGGAACAGCAGCATTCTGTTTTAGATGGCATGGTGTAAAATATACATATTTTACCTGACTGTCATTCATCTTCCACATGTGTTAAACCGGAATTCTTATTATATGTTGTTATCATTTTTAATGTGAAATGCCACAAAAAAACGCGGAGATTGACTTGGCTTCAAATCAGACCTTTCTTAGACTGCACCTTGACCTTAGTTAACATTTCAAGGTAGCGGAGCTGTTCATCTTGATGAAAGGACAGCATGGCTGAGTTTGGTGTTGATATGTTGCAACTACTTGGGATGGCTGTACCTGAAAGAGTTTGGAACATTGCTCTCTGACAAGTCCCAGATCCATGACTTTTGATTATATTGACCTGACATTTGCACGAGATATGCAAAGCAGATGTATGAGAAGATACCCCACGTTTCATGTCTGCGTCTACTCATTCGACCGCTATCCTGGAAAACCTTGGGAGGCCTCGAGACACCCCCTCCCCGGCCATGTTGGGGTTAGGAGGTCATGGCCAGTTATCAAGGGCCTTTGGACGATCTCCAAGATCAGTAATAGCATTGCTGTATAGCCTGCAATCTTAGCACACATCGTCTGAAATGCTCAGGAGAGCTGTTTCCCTCGAACGATGTGTCGGAAATCCGTGCTGACCGGATGACATCGAGTTTCATGGCGTAACATATGGCGTTGTCAGATTAAGTGCGAGCTTTCCTCAGCTATTCTCGCTACCACAGTCGTCACACATATGGACCCATAATAATTTAAGGAATATGGATGAGCGGACTTGAAGATAGGTCTAGCCAGCGACATCTTCAACTGTGATGGAACGGTACCCGAGATGAAGCTGCAGATTATGATCGGAAAGCATGCATGTTTGAATATTGGCAGGCAGATTTGAGTGATTAGCAATTTACAGTGTGATGCCATCCTGGCGGTCGCCGCACCGTCGCCGTTCGTTGCACACTCGGTTACGACAAAGGTCACCGACTGCCGCGGGCTGGGCGGAGAGAGCTCTCAGACGCTCGTGTCACGCCATTTCGTCAGGCTGACCTTTACTTTAGTCTTGCCTTTACTTTGGCTTTAACTGTGCTGACTTTAACTTTACTTCGTCAGCCTGTAACGTCGCCATAATTTCTTCCGAGCCTCCCTGCAGGTGTCCGCGTAATAGAAGCTGGCGTCATTCGCCGGCTCGTCTGAAAGGCGCTTAGTTTTGCTGTGCAGGGTTCGTCGCGCCGATCTCTGGGTCTCCTGGCGTCGGGCTTCGGGTGTGCTCGCGCCACTCCATGGATGTGTTCGCGCCGTGCTCGGAGGTATTCGCGCCGTGCTCGGATATCCTCTCGTGGGTCCCCGGATGTCCTCGCGTAGATCCCCGGATGTCCTCATGTGGGTCAACTGTGTTAACACGCGCCCTGGAGGGCCTCTGAAAATTACGCGCACTGGATGGGGGCGGATTCTGGCCCCCCCCCTAAAATCACGGCTCCTATTAAAGCTGGAGGAACGAAATTCGCAGGGTGGATGGGTACGGTAGTGAACTATATTGTGTGCAAATTTCATGACCTTAGGTCAATATCTTCAAGGTCAAATGAGGTCACATTTGTAATATAAAAAAACCGTTTTGCGTGGCTTGGCTTGTCATTGTTATGGATCGCTGTGATTATGTTTAAATGCTCGAAAATGGGCATCAATGATGTTTTGGACATTACTAATGATGCAATACAGATGCTAGACCCGACATTTGACCTCATGTCACCTATATAGCAGCACTTTATCAGGTCAGTTGCCTGTTCCAGTTACCGGAACCGGGCCGCCCGTCCGACTGCTCCGTTGAGCAGCTCGGCGCAATCGACTTCGCGAAGAAGTCGATTGCGCCGAGCTGCTCAAGTACATGAATAAAGTATGGAAACGCAATGACAAACAGTACAAATGACAAACAGTAGTGCATTTATGACAACATTCCAGTTGACCAAGTTTGGTTCCATTAACCCGTCATGAACTTGACCTGACTTGACCTCGGTGACCTAACATGACCTTGAAACTATATAGCATATCAATATTCATCAAACAAGTCGCTAGTGTTGCCAAGAACACTTCCCTTTTGCGAATATACGGAAAGCGCATCAGCGCCGATTTGTGTGGTCTGGCGCTACGAATTTGTTTACTTTAACGGCCCATAGCCCGAAAAAAAAATTCACCCGATTTCAATTTGTCTTGCTAACGACGCGCCAGTCATTTCTAAGCAGGTACGCAGAACATCGCGAATATCGACCGGTAAAATCTGCAGTTATGTACGAAAAACCGGAGGGGTGGGCGGATTTCGCCCCCCCCCCCCTCCAGTGCGCGTGTTAAGTACTGGAGTGACAGTGTCAAGAAATACTCACCATCTGGTGATGTGGACGCAAACGCTGGGGTACTTGCACCTAATAGCCTATCACGCAAGTCAATGTATCCAGTTGCGCCTCTCTAGCTTGGCTAGCAACCTATCTACCATGGCACAATTTAGCATAGCCTAGTGTAGCGTAACATGGCGTAGCCTAACTAGCTCAGCTAACAAACTATCTACCATGGCACAATTTAGCATAACCTAGCGTAGCGTAGCCTACCGTAGCCTAACGTAGCACAATCTAACATAACTTAGCATAATTTAAAATCTACCTGGCTAACCTAACGCAATATATCATCACCCAGCGTAGTCCAGTCCAAATCAACCTTCACAATGCACCTAACACGGCCCAATGTAAGGCACGTGTTGAGGGAGCATCCGACGTGTGCCAAACCTCCGGCAATGTTGAGCGGAGCACCCCGACGTGTGTCCAAACCTCTGCTCCAGGCACATGTTGAGCGGAGCACCCTGACGTGTGTCCAAACCTCTGCTCCAGGCACATGTTGAGCGGAGCATCCTGACGTGTGTCCAAACCTCTGCTCCAGGCACATGTTGAGCGGAGCATCATCCTGACGTGTGTCCAAACCTCTGCTCCAGGCACATGTTGAGCGGAGCATCCTGACGTGTGTCCAAACCTCTGCTCCAGGCACATGTTGAGCGGAGCATCCTGACGTGTGTCCAAACCTCTGCTCCAGGCACATGTTGAGCGGAGCATCCTGACGTGTGTCCAAACCTCTGCTCCTGCGCAGAGCCGAGACGCTGCTGGACCAGTACCGCAAGAAGGCCCAGCTCTACAACAGCGACGTTCTCATGGTGCCGTTGGGCGACGACTTCCGGTACGACAGCGGTCACGAGTGGGACGCGCAGTACGTCAACTACCAGGCGCTCTTCGACCACATGAACGGCCAGACCGACTGGCATGTCGAGGTACGACAGTATCCTGGCGCCGAGTCGACCGGACTGACTGGCATGTCGAGGTACATAGTGCTGACTGACATGTCGAGGTACCTAGTGCTGACTGGCATGTCGAGGTACCTAGTACTGCCTGGCATGTCGAGGTACCTAGTGCTGACTGGCATGTCGAGGTACCTAGTGCTGACTGGCATGTCGAGGTACCTAGTACTGCCTGGCATGTCGAGGTAACTAGTACTGACTGGCATGTCGAGGTACCTAGTACTGGCTGGTATGTTGAGGTACCTAGTACTGTCTGGCATGTCGAGGTACCCAGTATTGTCTGGCATGTCGAGGTACCTAGTACTCGCTGGCATGTCGAGGTACCTAGTACTGGCTGGTATGTCGAGGTACCTAGTACTGTCTGGCATGTCGAGGTACCTAGTACTCGCTGGCATGTCGAGGTACCTAGTACTGGTTGGCATGTCGAGGTACCTAGTACTGATTGGCATGTCGAGATACGACAGCATCCTGGCGCCTAGTCGATGCCGAATGTGAAGCTTGGAGTCGACGCAGCATGAACTCAAACAGCATTTGTATACCGTGCTAGTAATTCATTGTGCACAGGATGTTGCTTCAGTTGGTTTGGTACCACGGTCAACTTGCCATGGTATCTTTCTACCTGATCAGATGCAGCGACTCAACAATCACTGACGTTGAGGTACCCTGAATAATTATCCCAAATCGTGAGCTAACTCGTTTGAGGTGTATAGTTCATATTGGGAGTATATGGTTACAAAATGTGCAGTTTAGTTTGTTTAATGTCCCTTTAGATGTGTCACAACTGTTTGAATTTGCTCGTTCTTCAGGATAATGTTCGTGCTATGCCCATGGCCCGCTTTTATGCAGGTCAAGCTAAGTTTCCTCATTAGCATAATGGTATGTTCAAGTCAGAATTAAGATATATTTTTTGGGTGCTATGTAGCCATTACGTTTAATGTAGCTTCAATAAAACGTAATAATTGATTAAATTCATATCGCACCATTTCAAGGTATGTGATGGTTGGAAAAGACTTATTTCTGTTCGACACGCATTGAATGTCTGCTACTGTTCAGCCTGAGTCTCGCCTTGGACTGAGCGCCATCTCATCACACTGACATTGTGTGTTACATATACTGCTCGTGTGTCTAGCCTGGTCGCCGATTGCATACAGCACGTCCATTACATCGGCTACATTGGTAGCGAGTCTGTCAGCGGAGGCGCGTGTTGCGGCTTGTGTGCCCGCACACACGACACAGTGTGGTTGACCACCAGCACCGTGCGTAGGCGATCAGCTAGTCAGCGGAGGTGCGAGGTGCGGCTCGTGTGCCCGCACACACGATACAGTGTGGCTGACCACCAGCACCGTGCGCAGGCACAGTTCGGCACCCTCTCCGACTACTTCGCCGCCCTGAAGTCGGACGTGCGCCAACGACTGCCGACCGGCATCGGATCCTTCCCGCGCCTTTCGGGCGACTTCTTCACCTACGCCGACAAGAACGACGAGTACTGGAGTGGCTACTTCACGTCGCGACCGTTCTTCAAGAACATGGACCGCGTGCTGATTGGCCAGCTCAGGTGAGAACCGCGTGCTGATTGGCCAGCTCAGGTTAGGACTGCGTGCTGATTGGCCAGCTCAGGTGAGGGCTGCGTATTGATTGGTCAGCTCAGTTATGGACCACGTGCTGATTGACCAGCTCAGGTGAGGACTGCGTGCTGATTGGCCAACTCAAGTACGGACCACGTGTTGATTGGCCAGCTCAGGTGAGAACCGCGTGCTGATTGGCCAGCTCAGGTTAGGACTGCGTGCTGATTGGCCAGCTCAGGTGAGGGCTGCGTATTGATTGGTCAGCTCAGTTATGGACCACGTGCTGATTGACCAGCTCAGGTGAGTACTGCGTGCTGATTGGCCAACTCAAGTACGGACCACGTGTTGATTGGCCAGCTCGGGTGACGACCGCGTGTTGATTGGCCAGCTCGGGTGACGACCGCGTGCTGATTGGCCAGCTCGGGTAGTGATTGATGGCGACCGGGTGCGATGTGGTGTTTGAGAACCGACGTGACGACCAGTGAGTAAGGGCCGATGATGGCCCATGTGTGACGTGGTGTGTGATGACCGATGTGGTGGCTAGTGTGTGATGACCGGTGTGGTGATCAGTGTGTGATGTGGCGTTGGTTGGTTATTGGTTGTACGACACGTCGACCGTTGAGTCATATGGCGTCGCCAATTTCTCACGCCGATTGGTCGTGGGCGAAGAGTAGCGACAGATGAGACTCGAACCCACAATCTTTCGATTGTGAGACGAGCATCTTACCCCTAGACCACTCGTCCCCTGTGATGTGGCATGTGATGACCGATGTGGTGACCAGGGTGTGATGTGGTGTGTGATGACCGGTGTGGTGATCAGTCCGTGATGTGGCGTGTAATGACCGATGTGGTGACCAGGGTGTGATGACCGGTGTGAATTCCCCGGCGTTGTGGTGGAACAATGACTGCGTGCTGTTTGACCTTGGACCATGTATAACCATGGCAATTGCCACGCCATAAGGCCCGGATAATGAGCCAATCAGCGCGTGCTGTGTGTGTAGAGGACCGGAAACTCAGCGCCTACGAAGCCTGTCGATCTTCTCCAGACGACCCGCATCTCCTTGCTGCCTCGGTCGGGTCACGCTTCGTTGATTCCGTCTCCGAATTGATAGATGCGCACCACAGGGAGTGGGGCCCGCGCGTCGTGGGTGGCCTTGCACGGCACCGGAGGACAATGGCGGCACGGCACGTCCACTGGAAGTCACGGCACTTCAATAGTTGACTGCACTTGGATCCGCAGCATGTTGGTGGCGTAGTGAGCACTCGATGACTTGTTCGGCAACTCGCGACGTGGGGCGCTTCGGAGCCCGTGGTGGTCGCCGTGCGCTCGACGATACCGCCCGCAAGTAGCGCTTCGGCGGTGGTAATCTACTGAATCGACATCGACGTGGGGAGGCTATTCCGCCTTTGATGGCACGAGCAGTTTTCGTTGATGGTGCTTCCATGTGGTGCTGGCGTGTCAGCTGGTGCTGGTGTGTCAGCTGGTGCGTGGGTGGTTAGGTGGCGGTGTCGGGAGGTTGTGCACCAAGCCATATAAGCCGAGGTCAGCTCATGCAAATGTGGAGTTTTGAGGTGTGACTGAGGTGAGGGAGGTCCTCATTTATTATAACGAAATTTTGTAACTGATGGTCCGCACAGTGACCTTCGCATCTGTCGCTGCATAGGCTGTTTCGAGCCAACCAAGTGAGTTCACATGAAGGCCATGACATCCTTTGGTGCAATTTAAACCAAAACGCGCCATGTTTTGGTTTTCATTTGGAAATATATCCAACTGCTCATATTGACTGGAGAATGGTTCCCAAATTGATTTTTTTCAGGTTTGACTCTTCTTGGAGACTGAAGAGGGGGCGGACCAGAAATATATCCGATCAATTTGTGAACCTTCCCCAGTAAGCGTGATGCTTTCGCTATTTCTCCTATTCATATTCGATTTCACGATGCTCATTGCGGCTCTCCGTGACATGTGTGTATGTGTGTGTGTGTCGGGGAGGGGGACATTTTGACAGCCTACCACCGTGTTGGTAATCTTGGCTTTCCGCGACATTAAAAAAATGTTTCAATTCACCCCACCCGGGGACGAGTAGTCTAAGGGTAAGTTGCTCGTCTCACAATCGAAAGATTGTGGGTTCGAGTCTCACCTGTCGCTACTCTTCGCCCGCGACCAATCGGCGTGAGAGATTGGCGACGCTACATGACTCAACGGTCGACGTGTCGTAAAACCAATAACCACCAATTCACCCCACCCAGTTTAGATCCGCTATAAGCATGCCTATCCGAGATCGTAGATAACATTGAACCGTTATACGAACCGAAATCTAACCAAGTAAATTGCTGAGTGTAAGGCGGTTTGTGTAGCATCCATATTTATCCAGGGGATGCATGGCCTTTGCAGTCGATGCGGCCCTAAACCCCAATACCTCCCCCCCTCCAATCTTTATCCATGGCTCGGTTTTTATTCTAGCTGCAATGAGCGATTACTGATAATTGCTGACTTGCGTGGTGTGGTCGAGACCACACTTACACTAGGGGGGGGTCTACTCTGTTGTCCTGGATTGTTGCCGTGCCCATGCTCCGAAACTACCGAACCGAATTTCATGAAACCTTCACCAGTCGATGCATTGGATCGATTCACTTGGGACTTTTAAATATGGTGACTCTCACCGTTACGTAAAGCTATTAAATTACTCATTAAATTGGGAGCGGCCATTTTTGGAAATGTTGCGGTGCCCATGCTCCTAAACGGCTGGACTGAATTGCATGAAACCTTCACCAATCGATGCAGCATAGTCGATTTACTTCGGAATTTACAATACGGTGACATTGACCTTGACCTAAGGTCGCAAAATAAGTACATCTTTATTTTCCATTGTTGCGGTGCCCGTGCTCCTAAACTCCTAAACTACTACACTGAGTGGACAGAAGCGACCGTGATGCTCCTACCATTACTATCAGACAGATGAGACACTGAGTGGACAGGTCGACCGTGATGCTCCTTCCATTACTACTGGACGGATGAGGAGACCCTGAGTGGACAAGGCGTCCACGATACTCCTACCACTACCAACTGTCAGCTCTGTCAACGCACTCTGAACTACACCACCAGCTACCAACCGTAAACAGGCTCTGAACTCCACCACCAGCTACCAACCGTAAACACGCTCTGAACACCACCAGCTGTCAACCGTAAACACGCTCTGAACACCACCAGCTCTCAGCCGTAAACACGCTCTAAGCTCCACTTCGAACTGTCAGCTGTCAACGTGCTCCCAGCGTCACTGTCGCCTGTCAACGCCCTCTGAGTTGAAATTGGTGCCACCATCACCGACACCGAAGTGACACATCGCCACCTAGTACAGACTATGCGCCTGCGCAGCCCGGTGCTGTCAGGTGTAACTACAGGCTACTCCTGTGACCTTACGTCGTGTAACTGTGGAGTAGGTTGTGTGGCCAACAAATGCGCCATCGTCCCTGACTGCTCCATCGTCAGACTCGACGCACGACCGGAGGCGGCCCTGCGCTCTTTCTGCAACCTTGAGTGTCGGCAGAGCGACGGAGGTGCCGTACTCCGTCGCTCTCTCCTTCACGCTCGACGCTATTCCTGTCAAATTACACCCGACCGCATGGACATGCTTATGACCGGAAGTCACGAGTGTGCTTCCTGCGTGATGCGGTCTCACCCCGAACACGTCGCTAATGATTGCTAAGCAAACGAAGCCGAGTAATACAGGTAATGCGTCATTCCATGAAACCCTGCTTTTTCGTGACAATAATCTGCCAATATTTCGTTTGTGCCCCCCCCCCCCCTCCCTCTGTTTCAGAGCCAGCACATGGCCGCCGTGAGTGTGACTTGCGTGACGCCGTGTGGCCGCCGACAGGGCGGCGGAGGTGCTGTACTCGCTGACTCTGGCCTCGCTGGGCCCGTCGCCTTCTGCCGAGGTGCGCTCGCACACGGCGCTGCTGATGGCCGACCTGGTGGTGGCCCGACGGGCGCTGAGTCTGTTCCAGCACCACGACGGCATCACCGGCACTGCCAAGGACAGGGTTGTCGTCGACTACGCCAACAAGTGGGTGACGCTACACTGAGACGTCGCAGACGGGTGTGACGTGTCGTGTGGGGTTTGTGTAGTGTTCTTTGCGATACAGAAACGTTCTGATACAGAAACGTTTGTCATGGGTATTTAGTTACCATGCCGCTCTTGCTCGCTTTCTTTCTCTAGGTATATATATGCCTATATATATATATGTATATATATATATGTCTCGCTCTCGTTCCCCATCTCCTTCGGCGGTGTGAACGGGTGATATAGCAGTCTAACCCTGCCATAGGCTGCTGACGGCCCTGCGGCGGTGTGAGCGGGTGATGCAGCAGTCGGCCCACCTGCTGCTGCTGCCAGACCCGGCCGGCTGGACGCCCGACCTCACCGTCCAGCACTACCAGCTGTCGGAGCGGCGACGTGGCCCGTCCGTGCTGCCCCAGCCGGCCACTGTGCTGCTGGCCGAGTCGCCGCGCGCCGTGGTGCTCTACAACTCGCTGGCTCGGCCTCGCGCTGAACTGGTCACTCTCCACGTGTCCGCCGCCCACGTGCAGGTACGCCACGAGCCGGGATGCTGGCCCACGTGCAGGTAGGCTACGAGCCGGGATACTGGCCCACGTGAAAGTACGCTACTGGCCGGGATGCCGTGTTGAATTGTTTCATACGGAGTAGCGGATACGAATGTGAATATTTGAATATTGTTGGGCCACGTTGCGTCTGTAAAGATGTGGTGTTCCCCTCATGGGCGAGCGGGCGGGCGAATCGGTGGGTATGCAGAGGCAAATAGTGAAAAGAGAAAAGCGAAAATATGATACTTAAGTGGGCGTTGCGTTGCACATATGTGCTATTTGATAGGGGTGGTGGCGGAGCGGAGTGTGTCCAACTTCTGTAATGGCTTCCAACTGTGCCAATGCATTTCTCATGGTTCCTACGCAAACATCGAATAGGAAATGCTGTTGCCGACGTAGTCTTATGGCCGTGGGTCCCGAGCAAGGTGCTTAAAACGACACCAGTTTGGGCCTGCTCGCCTGCGTGATTGGATTTCGACAATATCTCAACAGGTTTGACTGAATTCGAGTGTCGTGCAATTGCCGTGTTTTTAACGAGCATTCTATTCCATGAGCATCGGCTGGCTGACGGCTGTGAATGAAATCGCAAACAGGCTTTACCTACAGCACCTCGAGGAAAATCCCATTGGGCTGAAATTGTCGTCGTCAGAGGTTTGACTGTATCGTGAGTGTGTGGGCTGAGATTGTCGTCAGAGGTTTGACTGTATCGTGGGTGTGTGGGCCGTGGTTGTCGTCAGAGGTTTGACTGTATCGTGGGTGGGTGGGCTTAGATTGTCGTCAGAGGTTTGACTGTATCGTGAGTGTGTTGGCTGAGGTTGTCGTCGTCAGAGGTTTGACTGTATCGTGGGTGTGTGGGCTGAGGTTGTCGTTAGAGGTTTGACTGTATCGTGGGTGTGTGGGCTGAGATTGTCGTTGTCAGAGGTTTGACTATCGTGAGTGTGTTGGCTGAGGTTGTCGTTGTCAAAGGTTTGACTGTATCGTGGGTGTGTGGACTGAGGTTGTCGTCAGAGGTTTGACTGTATCGTGGGTGTGTGCGCTGAGGTTGTCGTGGTCAGAGGTTTGACTATCGTGAGTGTGTTGGCTGAGGTTGTCGTTGTCAAAGGTTTGACTGTATCGTGGGTGTGTGGGCTGAGGTTGTCGTCAGAGGTTTGACTGTATCGTGGGTGTGTGCGCTGAGGTTGTCGTGGTCAGAGGTTTGACTGTATCGTGGGTGTGTGCGCTGAGGTTGTCGTCAGAGGTTTGACTGTATCGTGAGTGTGTGGGCTGAGGTTGTCGTCGTCAGATGTTTAACTGTATCGTGGATGTGTGGGCCGAGGTTGTCGTTTTCAGAGGTTTGATCGTCACTCGGCCCACCGTCAGATCGGAGATGAGAGTTCAGAGATCAGCTGTCTAAAGTTGCACGCTTGAGTTTTTTTAGACGCCAGTAGGGCTGACTATCTTCTCTGCGATCCTCCTCTGCCATGCCTTGTTATGTGATTTTTCGGCGTTACTCGTATCGGTCCCTCCTGCTTGGTTACGCTAAATATAGGTTCGTACCTTGCCAGTTGTGTTATCATTTGTGTTTACGCCGTGTTCGTCCACACGTGAACAATTCAGAAATGGTGCTGGTATACCTCCCTCGCCTGATCTGAACCAAATCGGTTGGCCGTGCCTGCCTGGCCATGTGGCAAGCCCGCCTCGTCGGTCACAGCAGCCGATCGGCACAGATGGGAAACGTGCTCCCTGTGGCATCGCGTCTGGCGCGTTAGTCGCGGCCAGCTGCCCTTAATTGTCCCAGGCTGGCTTTCGTCCATCCCACGCGACATCACTGCTGCCATATGTGACGTCACCGCGGCTGCCGCAGGTGACCGACGCCGACGGTATTGTCGTGCCGTCGCAGTGCGCCCCCGTGTTCGATGGTGTCGCCGCCCTGGTGACGGACACGCACAAGCTGCAGTTCGTGGCGGCGCTGCCGCCGCTCAGCCTGACAACATTCACCGTCAAAGAAGTGCCGCCGCATGCGAATAGGTTAGCTCTGCCTTTTCTATCTTCTCCCCGGAGGGTCCGTTGAAACAATTCGCGTGGCAGGCCGCCGCGACCAATCAGTCACTTTGTCAGGGGACGAGCGGTCTAGGGGTAAGATGCTCGTCTCACAATCGAAAGGTTGTGGGTTCGAGTCTCACCTGTCGCTACTCTTCGCCCGCGACCAATCGGCGTGAGAGATTGGCGACGCTACATGACTCAACGGTCGACGTGTCGTAAAACCAATAACCAACCAACCAGTCACTTTGTCACGCTTCAACAGTGGACGGGCTCCAAAATCATAGATTTAGCTCCCCAGTGTGTACAAGACAACAACGCCACGGGGCACCGAAAATACCGCGATGGTATGGCAAAGCATGTGAGCTGAAGATCTGTGGACAGGCACGTGTCTTACTTCGGCAGAGCACGTGAGCTGAACATTTGTGGACAGGCACGTGTCTTACTACGGCAGAGCACGTGAGCTGAAGGTCTGCGGACAGGCACGTGTCTTGCTTCGGCAGAGCACCTGAGTTGAAGGTCTGTGGACAGGTATGAGCCTTGTCATGCGTTGGAATAGCTCAGTATTTCAGGGTGAAGTAGGCAAGATATATGTCACTCGTAGCTCTGGGGAGTCCCTTCAGAATGGAAGGATTTTCATGTTTTGTACTGTACGTTCAGGTCCTGTTATGTATCCTGTGGTATGACTAAAACACAGGCATGTATCCAGCTTCTCAAACACAGTCATCTCAAAGGAGGTGGAATGGCCAATTTGCACCCCTTTGGCATGACAGTCACGCTTTTTAGTGTGCTGGTAAACAATGATGATCTCAAATGGAAGATATTTATAGATTATATTTGGCTCCCAAATATATTCTCAGATAGAAAAGGTTTATTTGGCCTGTCCACAATGTGCTTTTCTACACTATTAATTGACATATCTACACAAGCATACGTGGTTTCAGCTGTGACACGGACTGCTGTTGCAGCGAACACTCGCTCGTAGAAGTGAGCCTGGTGCACGTGCCGGCGAGCCGCCGCCTGCCCGTGGACGACATGGCGCCGTACACGGTCCAGTACGCTGCTCCGGCGGTCGTCACACTGCGCTCCCCTCAGCTGCAGCTGCAGCTGGGGCAGGACGGACTCATGACGTCACTCACGCTGGCCGGCGAGCCAGGTGAGGTCGGCGGCGGGCCAGAAGGTGTTTTGGTGGCTGGTGGCTGTACGTTATTAACGGATGGTTGGTGCTAACAGGTAAATAGGCGATATGAATGACTGGTTAGTGGATGTTGCGAGTCATAAGTGGTTGTATGTTATTTATGGCTTGCGGTTGGTGATGACATATGAATTGGTGTTGTGAGCGGCTGGTTAGTAGATGTTCTGAATGGCTAGTGGTTGTGCGTTACGATTGGCTGTTTGGTGGTGAGAGATAAATGTGTTGAGCGACTGGTTGGATGTTATGAGTGGTTGGTGTTTGTGCATTATTGCCGGCTGGTTGATGGTGTCAGGTAAAGGTGTTTGATAGTGGTTGTGCGTTGCGAGTGGCTGGTGATGACGGGTAAGTAGTCGCTATGAGCGGCTACTTATTGGATGCTACGCTGGGCTAGAGGTTGTATATTGCGAGCGGCTAGCTGGTTGTGACAGGTAGGTGTGTCATGAGCCACTGGTATGTAGCACTCCGTTTTGGACCTGCGTTTTCTCCATTGAAGCCAGCTCAATCATTGGGCCAGCCATTGGGTTCATACTTGTGAGTGAAGTATATCCTGGATTGCTGCGTTGAACGTTCAGGCTTATAGACTCGGCGAACATTTATGTTGCTGTAACTCGGCGAACACACGAAATACACTTAAATTCTGATTTTGATGACTATTTTCCTCAGGATGTGGATGGTATCTCAATTTTAAACTGTATTCGCATCCTTTCCTCGCCGCCTCTAATCGCCAATTTGGCACACTGCACGTCTATCACGCGCGGCCGCTGACAGCGTGTGTCCGTGCGACAGAGGTGGCCGTGTCGCTGGACAGCATGTGTTTCCGTGCGACAGAGGTGGCCGTGTAGCTGGACAGCGTGTGTTTCCGTGCGACAGAGGTGGCCGTGTCGCTCGACAGCATGTGTTTCCGCCGGACAGAGGTGACCGTGTCGCTGGACAGCGTGTGTTTCCGTGCGACAGAGGTGGCCGTGTCGCTGGACAGTGTGTGTTTCCGTGCGACAGAGGTGGCTGTGTCGCTCGACAGCATGTGTTTCCGTGTGACAGAGCTGGCCGTGTCGCTGGACAGCGTGTGTTTCCGTGTGACAGAGGTGGCCGTGTCTCTGGACAGCGTGTGTTTCCGTGTGACAGGTGGCCGTGTAGCTGGACAGCGTGTGTTTCCGTGCGACAGAGGTGGCCGTGTAGCTGGACAGCGTGTGTTTCCGTGCGACAGAGGTGGCCGTGTCGCTGGACAGCGTGTGTTTCCGTGTGACAGAGGTGGCCGTGTAGCTGGACAGCGTGTGTTTCCGTGTGACAGAGGTGGCCGTGTCGCTGGACAGCGTGTGTTTCCGTGCGACAGAGGTGGCCATGTCGCTCGACAGCATGTGTTTCCGCCGGACAGAGGTGGCCGTGTCGCTGTACAGCATGTGTTTCCGTGCGACAGAGGTGGCCGTGTCGCTGGACAGCGTGTGTTTCCGTGCGACAGAGGTGGCCGTGTCGCTGGACAGCGTGTGTTTCCGTGCGACAGAGGTGGCCGTGTAGCTGGACAGTGTGTGTTTCCGTGCGACAGAGGTGGCCGTGTCGCTGGACAGCATGTGTTTCCGCCGGACAGAGGTGGCCGTGTCGCTGTACAGCATGTGTTTCCGTGCGACAGAGGTGGCCGTGTCGCTCGACAGCATGTGTTTCCGCCGGACAGAGGTGGCCGTGTCGCTGGACAGCGTGTGTTTCCGCCCGACAGAGGTGGCCGTGTCGCTGGACAGCGTGTGTTTCCGTGTGACAGAGGTGGCCGTGTCGCTGGACAGCGTGTGTTTCCGCCCGACAGAGGTGGCCGTGTCGCTCGACAGCATGTGTTTCCGTGCGACAGAGGTGGCCGTGTCGCTCGACAGCATGTGTTTCCGTGTGACAGAGGTGGCCGTGTCGCTGGACAGCGTGTGTTTCCGTGTGACAGAGGTGGCCGTGTCGCTGGACAGCATGTGTTTCCGTGTGACAGAGGTGGCCGTGTCGCTGGACAGCGTGTGTTTCCGTGTGACAGAGGTGGCCGTGTCGCTGGACAGCGTGTGTTTCCGTGCGACAGAGGTGGCCGTGTCGCTGGACATCATGTGTTTCCGTGCGACAGGTGGCCGTGTCGCTGGACATCACGTGTTTCCGTGCGACAGAGGTGGCCATTTCGCTGGACAGCGTGTGTTTCCGTGTGACAGAGGTGGCCGTGTCGCTGGACAGCGTGTGCTTCCGCCCGACAGAGGTGGCCGTGTCGCTGGACTTCGTCACGTACGGCGTGCGGCCGGGTACCGACCAGTCTGGCGCCTACATCTTCACACCCAACGGGCCGGCGCGTCCTGCCGGCCGCCAGTCCAGTCCGTACCGCCTGGAGCGAGGCCGACTGGTGTCGAGTGTAGCTGTTCAGCTGCCAGAGGTGCTGCACCAGCTGCAGCTGGTCTCCGCCGAAGGTGGGGTGTGGAACCTCCCGCTGATGTCGGTGGTGGCAGGTCCAAGTTCTGCTGATGTGTGGTGAACTGTATAAGGCTGTAAGCTTCGAGCATTCCAATTGCTGAACGTTTAAAACCCCGCCCCTTTAGCCAAGTTGAGGGTCACCGTGGTTGTAAAACGCAGATCAGATCCTTCAGAGAATCCTGCGGGCGCTCCTATGGGTCCGTCTGACCTTTGGGCCTTGAGGGGCTTTAGGCCTGTGAGGAATGTTGATGTGTTAACGGCTCATTTGATGTATGTGAAGACTGAAGAGGACCTGGTTCAGTTCTGGACGCCCCCTTTGGGCTCTGTCAGGTCCCGCCGGACTGATCGGGCAGCGTTGAGTCGGCTATGTCAGAAACTCACTGCGCAAATAGATATTCAACGACACAATTATTAAGCTTTTATGTATTATATTTAATTAGTGCACTCATAGACTGCTGCTTGTGTTTTTATATTATTATGCATGTATTCATTTTAACTCCCATTCATTTATTCATTTTCATTCTAATTGCGCCCGTAGCTCCCTGTGAAATGAGGGCGGAGTTTTTGTTGTCTCTTTGATCAACATGGACGTATGTAGTGGAAGCTTTGATTAGGGTTGGATTTTGTTTTATTTCGTTAGTCAAATTTTGGTATTCTAGTAGGAAGTAATAGCAAAGTAACGCCGTTGAAAGGACATGCGTAGAATGACAATACATGCGCATGGTTACTTTAGTTAGACCGGCTATGAATACAGATGCTTAAAAGTGTTGTTCAACGTAGTTATCAGGGGACGAGTGGTCTAGGGGTTAGATGCTCGTCTCACAATCGAAAGATTGTGGGTTCGAATCTGACCTGTCGCTACTCTTCGCCCGCGACCAATCGGCGTGAGAGATTGGCGACGCTATATGACTCAAGGGTCGACGTGTCGTAAAACCGATAACCAGCCAACGTAGTTATCAAACGTGTTATTATATCCCTTGCTATCTATCCCTCGATGATGTATGGTATTTCGACATGAGAAACTTGTGGTAGGTTCATTTGCCTAGTATGCAAAACCTGATCATCTTTTGTGCACGAATTATTTCCGGAAAAGAAAACATCACTGTGTTTCAAGTGAATTTGAAAAGTCAAGGCATGCCGGAGTATGAAGGTTGTTGTGCCTTCAACTGTGCTTTTTAAGTCCATTTTAGTGGATACCTGCTGAATTTGCGAAGCATTTTGAAATATGCTGCACGTGAGCACGGCGCGGTCCAAGGCAGCCTTGGCTTTTGGCTGCACTTAGCTATACAGTATAAATTTGATGACCCTAGGTCAATAACGTCAGTGTCAATTGAGGTCGAGATCGGCCAGCACCCCGTGCCGCCGTGCCATTGCGCCGACGAAGCCTTTATGACCTTGAACGCTTGGCGGCCGGCCGGTCGACTTCCCCTTGGGCAGTTGATGTTCCATCAACCATCATCAATCAGTTCCACCAAATGATTTTAAAACGCATTGTTGCATATAATGCGCTATTTGCATCAATTTGCATTATGGTCACAGGATTTCTTTACAATATACTCGCCCAATATACTATTTACAAGATATGGTCGACAAACAGGGGGGGGGGGGCAGATTCCGGCCCCATCTCCCTCCGATGCGCATGTTAAAACAGCAGCTACATGCCATCTCACCGGAATGCGCCGGTGCAAACTGAAGTCGAGTTTCCGAGCACGCCACACAGATGTCTCTGTGTGTCGCGTCTGACCAGTCGGGCTGCTGCAGGCGCGGACGACGGTGCCTGGGTGCAGATCCAGAACGTCGTCGACCTGTCAAGGCGGCGAGACTTTGAGCTGGCAATGCGACTGACCTCCGACATCGACAGTGGGGACCGATTCGTTACCGACCTCAATGGCTTTCAGGTCAGTGGCACGCGCAGGCAGTTGTGATCAGCTGTTCACAGGCTCTGTCGAATTGTCAGGAAATTGCTTGAAGGCGTTTTTTTTTGTTAACATAGATTATCGTGTGCTTTGCATGATTGTGTAGTGCTGAATTATGATATTTGTGTACATTATGATATTAGTTTTCGTGAGCCAGTTTCCTCATAGGTCCTGATCCTGCTCTGGTTGGACGACATGGGGTTGATACAGCTGACATGACCTCACCTGGATAGTCCCGCCGTCTCTTGCCCCACGTGTTCCATATGTTGTTGCTGATAATTTCTTATACCTACTTATCACTACGACATTCGAATATGCTTGATGTGATAGATGCTCATGACCGAATATACGCACCCATTGATTCGAATGAAAATGTGTCGAAGTAATTCCAAGCCAAGTTTGAACTCTTCGATGTTTGTTCAATAACTAATAACTTAGTGTACTTGTCAATAGAGCTGGGCACGCAACTCTTCGCTAATCTTAGCATAGATTGGCATGCTCGTGCAGTGGTGGTATGCGGCAAAGCAATCAAATATGACAATGCAAGCGCATTATGCATAGTCAAGCAAGCAGTGCAGTGAGGTACTCCGTTACGTGCGGAATTAGCAGAGCACTCTGGTACCATTAAACCTTATCTTTACATCAAAGGATTTATCCCGAGGCGTCAATGATGGCTTCTGCGTTATTTTTAAACCATGTTAGTCGTGAGGTAGAAGAGGGAAGGAGTGAGGAAGGGAGGCTGAAGAGCGTGCCTCCTGTTTTTGTTGATTTATACCGATCGGTGCAACGCATCGCGAGGGCTGCTGGGAATACCTGGGAATACTCAGAATATTTTGGAACATCTGGCAATACCTGGAGCTATCTGGGAATACCGGGGAATACCTCAGAGTATTTGGGAACATCTGGGAATACCTGGAGCTATCTGGGAATACCGGGCAATGCCAGGGATGTCGGCGATGCGAATCAGACAGGATGTGTTGGATGGAACCGCCGTTTTCACTGCAGTTTCCAAATATTTCCCTATTTCCTCGATCGCGTCTTGTACTTGACAGTGACGTATCCAGAAGGCTCGTTGGTGTGGGGAAAATGTTCGTACAATTGGAGAAACATTTTCCGCATGGTATACTCACCCACGGTGCTTGGCGTGAGTTTCATTGGTGGTTTCATTGGTTACAATTGTATTTATGTCATGTCCTCGCAAGCCTTTCGGGTGGAGATTTCTTCCCCCCGAATTCGCAAGTGACTGCTGACGACCTGCTGTTTCGTCAGACAATCGAGCGTCGAACGTTCTCGAAGCTGCCCATTCAGGGGAACTACTACCCAGTGCCCGGCATGATCTACGTGGAGGACCTGAGTCAGCGGCTCACTCTGACCTTGGGCCAGCCTCTGGGCGGAGCCAGTCTCAGCTCCGGACAAATCGAGGTCAGTGATTGGCGGGAGGATGTCGCTGGGCGGAGCCGGCACTGGTCTGCCAGACAGAGGTTGGTGATCAGTGGAGAGTTGACTGCGTGTCACGTCTTGCTTCAGTCTCAACCCAGGACCAGGGATCGCGGCATAAGTGCAAACTGGACGCCTTCCCAACATAATTATATGTGTCGCCGGTACACATGGTATGCATGTTACGCGCGGTTAGCACATGTACATGTGGCTCATGCATGTTTCACGGTCCTATGCGAGCAGGTTGCACCTGCACCTCTCGCCACAGTGGTGGAACTGCTGGGGATGATGTGGTGAGGTGCCCAGATAATGGCGTTGTGCCCGGAGGTGCCCTTCGGTGCAACTGCCGTCACGAAAGTCTGCGTTTTATCGCGACAATTAACTGTCGCTCCGCCAGAAGGTGGAACGTGAGAGAGCGCTCCCGGCCCGCGATTCGAGTGTGTCCGCGTACCGATCAAAATTTACGACGGTGTGTGAAAACTCGACGTGTAAAGACTGTGTGTGAAGATTCCGCGTGTGAAGACACGGCGTGTGAAGACTCGGTGTGTGAAGACTCGGCGTGTGAAGACTCGTGTGTGAAGACTCGGCGTGTGAAGACGCGTGTGTGAAGACTCGGCGTGTGAAGACTCGGTGTGAAGACTCGGCGTGTGAAGACTCGGTATGTGAAGACTCGCCGTGTGAAGACTCGGCGTGTGAAGACCCGGTGTGTGAAGAAGACTCGGTGTGTGAAAACTCGGCGTGTGAAGACCCGGTGTGTGAAGACTCCGGTGCGTGAAGACCCGGTGTGTGAAGAAGACTCGGTGTGTGAAGACTCGCTGTGTGAAGACTCGGCGTGTGAAGACTCCTGTGTAAATACTCCGGTGTGAAGACTCGCTGTGTGAAGACTGCGTGTGAAGACTCGACGTGACGTGACATGAGGTGATTGTTGCGCCGTCCGAGGATGCGACGGGCGACGGCTATGTTGCCGTGTGTGAGGCTGTGTGGTATCGTCTGCTGCTGAGTGGGGTGGTGTGACATCGTGTGACGTGTGACGCCTCGTTGCTCTGTGTGACGTTTGTCATTGTATGGGCAGTGCGTGACGTGGTGTGTGCCGGTGTGTTGCATTGTGTGCTATTGTGTTACATTGTATCGTGTGGCATGGCGGTGTGCAACGTTGTGTGACGATATGTTGTGGCGTGGTGCGACGTGTGATGTGTGTAGCGTTGTGTGACTTGTGACGTGGATATGGTATGGCGTTGTGTGAAGTTGTGTGGTGCTATGTTGTGGCGTGGTGCGACGTGTGATGTGTAGCGTTGTGTGACTTGTGACGTGGTGTGTGACGTGTGGATATGGTACGGCGTTGTGTGAAGTTGTGTGACGCTATGTTGTGGCGTGGTGCGACGTGTGATGTGTAGCGTTGTGTGACTTGTGACGTGGTGTGTGACGTGTGGATATGGTATGGCGTTGTGTGAAGTTGTGTGACGCTATGTTGTGGCGTGGTGCGACGTGTGATGTGTGTAACGTGGTGTGTGACGTGTGACGGCGGCCGGCAGGTGATGCTGGACCGGCGGCTGATGCGGGACGACAACCGCGGCGTGGGCCAGGGCGTCACCGACAACCGGCCCACCGCCAGCACGTTCCGCTTGCTGCTGGAGCGCTCCGACGGCCGGCCGCCGCCCACCAAGCCGCTGCCGTCGCTGCTGGCCGGCGGTGCCCAGCGCGCCCAGCTGCACCCCGTCTACCCGCTGGTGGACGCGGCCGACGGCAGCCCAGGCGGAGGACGGGAGCAGCACCCTCGCGCCGGGCCGACGTCGGCGCGCGCGCGCTGGTCGGCCGCCGCCGAGCCGGCCGCCTGTGACGTGGAGTTGGTTGGGCTGAGGACGATGGTGGGCGGCGCGGACGGCGGCGACGTGTTCCGGCCGGCGCAGACTGCCCTGCTCACCGTCCACCGTCGGCCGGTCGACTGTCGCTACAGCCGGCCCGCACCGCCGCCCTGTACGGGTACACTGGGCAAGGTGAGGACTGCGGGGACGCTGCTGGTGTGTGCCGGCACCGTGGGCAAGGTGAGGGGACGCTGCTGGGATGTACCGGCACACTGGGCAAGGTGAGGACTGCGGGGACGCTGCTGGGATGTACCGACACCCTGGGCAAGGTGAGGGGGCTGCTGGGATGTACCGGCACACTGGGTAAGGTGAGGACTGCGGGGACGCTGCTGGATGTACCGGCACCCTGGGCAAGGTGAGGGGACGCTGCTGGGATGTACCGACACCCTGGGCAAGGTGAGGGGACGCTGCTGGGATGTACCGGCACACTGGGCAAGGTGAGGACTGGGGGGCTGCTGGGTGTACCGACCCTGGCAAGGTGGGGACGTTTGGGACCCTGGGCAAGGTGAGGGGACGCTGCTGGTGTGTACCGACACCCTGGGCAAGGTGAAGAGACGTTGCTGGGGTGTACCGGCACACTGGGCAAGGTGGGGAGACGCAGCTGGTGTGTACCGACACCCGAGTGTGGTGAGCTAGCAGGACTGGGCAAGGTGAGGTGCGTTAGAATAGGTGGGGGCGCAGCTGGGGTCCGAACAGGAGTTGCTGGGGTTTACGAACACCCCGGGCAGAGTGATGAGGCGCCGCTAGGGGTAGGCGCCGCTACACGTGTATACAGGGACACGTGTGCTACACACATGTACACGTGCACGCTACACATATGTACACGTACGCGCACAAATGTACACACATGTACACGTGCGTGTGTGTGTGTGTGCGCGCGCTTGTAGAAACGTGTGCATGCACTTGCATGTACACGTACACATACACACACATATATGTTTGCTAGCTGGGCGTGCTGCGAACACGTGTCCCTTGGATTGCGAATCGATTAAGAAGTCCGCTGTGCTGACCGTTTGGCAACCGTCCTCCCCGCCACCGCCTATCAGACAGTTTGCTGCGATGTTTTCAGGTCGATTTATTCATTTACTCGCGAACCGCCATGATGACACACACACACACTTATATTTTGCCGACCGTGCGTACTGCGGGTCGGGAACACACCCTTTCGATTGTGAGTCGATTAAGAAGACCAGCGTGCTGTTCTGTCATGGCGGAGGCCCTCTTTTTAACAGCATGGGCCCTCTTCCTCAGGCCAGGGACCCTTGTACGACTTGGGCCCATCTTTAGGCCAAAGGGCCCTTTCGGACGGCACGAGGTCCTCCGGCAACTGCCCCTCCCCCCGTCGTCTCAGGGCCCTCTGACGACCCAAGACCTCTTCCGGCAAGCCGGAGGTCTCTTCAAACGCTTGTGCCCTGTGTATCAGGTCAGGGGCCCTTTCTTGGACATGGACTCCGCTTACAGCCCGGGGGTCCTTCATATTGGCTCGGGCCCTCTCCTTCAGACCGGGGCCCTTCCAACTATCCGGGGGCCCCCTGTCGATTTAAAAGCCCTTCACGTTAGCCCAACCAAGGTCCCCCAACAATTTCCTGAGGGCACTCCGTTGACTTTAGGCCCTCTTCATCGGCCCGGGACTTTTTTGTCAGCCCGGGGCCCTTTTCGTCGGTCCAGGTGCCCACATGTCGGCCCAGGGGCCCTTACGGGCCCCCTGCACCGACGCCTGGAGCACCCCTTCCGACCTTCCACGAGGGGCGGCTTCCCCGTCCCCCCTGGCTACGCCACTGATATGGACACTGATACTTTCGGGTGGGTTTATATTTTAAGATGCTAGATTTGAAGGGGAAAATAGTGACTTCAGCTTCTGAAATTATAATTTTATTTGTTTGTGACATCAGAAGCTGGCTTTTGTGCTCGTCATTTAGTTTTGGGCATTACAAAAGCAAGTGTGCGGTCATTGTTGAACAGCATCACTCAACCTTCCACCGGGAAAAAGGAGGGGATAATTTTCTGGGTAGTGCAACGCTCTGCATGGCAAAAGGTAACTAGGACCAGGCTGCTGCTCCAATCCTGGTTGTACTGCATCTGCGTACCGCCGACAGAGTCCTGGTCTTCACCCACAGCTGCTCCTGTCGCACTTGGTGCCCAACAAGTCGTTCGAGCCGGAGGCCACCCAGGTCTCGCTGACAGGATCCCGCAGCGGCCGTCGAGTGGTGCTGGCGTCGCCGCTGTCGCTCGACGACATGGAGATGTACGCCTTCCTGCTGAAGCGGCGCTGACGCGCGCCGGCCTCGCTCGCAGCCGTCTGCAGGCGGCTGCAGGCGGCTGCAGCCGTCCGGAGGCGCCAGCAGGCGATGCTGTATGACCATGGCAGCTGAGGTGCCCTGCAGTCCGTCTGCAGTGGTGCTCGACCGACCGACTCGGACTCGGAGGTGCGGTGATGCAGCAGTGCCGGATCGAGATCTGCGGGGCGCGGCAGCCGCCGGAGACGCGCGGGTGTGTTGGTGGCTGCAGTGTCTGTTATGATATTTTTAGAGCTGTGAAGTGTTTGTGTTTGTGTTTGTGAAGCAAATGCGTCGGCCTGTGAAGATTGGCCGGAAGCCACGAGATGGCCGCGGGCGGATGGAACCACTGGCTCCGGCGCGTCGCTGAAGAGACGCCGCCTGCCACGAGGCGTCGGGCTCGAGGCTGGGTTGGCCGGGACTTAGTTCAGGTCAGGTCAGCACTTCGTGTCCCTCGCCGCCCAGTCCCCGGAAAAGACGGCCGTGGTGGCCCGACGTAGGCAGCTAATAAGGCCGGCGAAGTCGCAGCTGAGTTCAGCAGTGATACGACATCGGGTTGTGTGTGTGTTCGGTGTGTGTTTCGTGTGCGCACGAGTGTACGTGCACGATTGTTGGAAGTGAGCACAACTATGTGGGTGGGTGAGGGTGTCGGGTGGTGGGACCTGGCGCTTCGCATCCTCTGGGTTTATTGTCCCCTGTTGTTGGCTTGCTCGGTGGACATGGTGTGCCGTTCGGGGACGAGTGGTCTGGGGGTAAGATGCTCGCCTCGCAATCGAAAGATTGTGGGTTCGAATCTCACCTGTCGCTACTCTTCGCCCGCGACCAATCGGCGTTGGAGATTGGCGACGCGATATGACTCAACGGTCGACGTGTCGTAAAAAAACAATAACCAACCATGGTGTGCCGTTCTCTGTTGGTATTCTGCGTGTCGCGATGGGTTTGAACTGTGACGATGTTTCCCGATATCTGTCTGTATCGTGAGCTGCTACTGCTGAATGTGTTTAAATATTGTGTGCATTGTTTTGTTGGCGTTTTTGTTGACTGCCCCGTGTTTGTTGTTGGTTCGTGGATATGCACGTAGGACGTTGCTATAGTTGCAGCTGTGCTCAACGGTTTGGAAGTGTCCGCTCCGAATGTACCCTTTTCACTTCGACGTAGGCGGCGGCACACAGCACGACGGGGTAAGACAGTCGTCATGTGCTGATAATTCTGGGATTTATTGGTGCTTTTTCCACATGACGTAACACCCGGATCAAATAAACATTCCCAGTACGGTCTTGCTCATGTGTTTTTCGGAAGTAAGCAGTTAAGACTGAACAATTCGGTTTTATGCAGACTGTAAGGAACATCTCGAAAGTTTCATAAATTGTCGAAGCCAAAAAGTAAATGAACCTGGAATATTTGGTTTCGATAAACATGGGCAAGCAGAAACTTTAAGTTCCGAAGACGACCAGAACGACAGGACACATTTTGGTATAAAATACCCCGAAGGCTCCGGCCTTTTCGTGCTGCCCGCCTTCCTGTCCGCCCGGGGTGTGATGCCCGACGTCACTTCGACCGGCGGAATGTCGTCACGCTTGCGAGTTGATTCGCACGCCGGCCGTCCTCGTGCGTCCGATCACGACCGGGTCTGTTTACCTTGGCGTGCAGTGCACACCGAGCCCGAACTATTCCAACGTTAACGTGTTGATCTGGGCTCAGCGTTCCTTCAATGAGGGTATTGACGTCATCACCTACCGATGGCCCATCAGAAGTTGATGTCGGTGGCCTTTACTCTGCCCTGGTGTGCTTCGGGCCACGGCGGCAGGTGATAAACTGCTCGCCCATCGAATGACGAGTTATTTTTGTCGGGGGCGAAGGATGGGGACGAACAGGAGGGTAGCGTTATGCGCTGGTCCAGAGTCTGCCCACATCCTGTCCCGGTATCTCATCTTCTGTGGAGGGTCGTGTTGACGGTGAACGAGCTGGCGAGTTCTTTACGCCGCAGTCGTCGCGACTGATCATTGGCGCATCCGAGCTCGTGCCAGTGCAGGCAGCCGGGTTCGCGTGGCCTCTGCCTAGCCCCCAACCGGATTGGGCCTCTGACTCGACCTCGAATTCGCCGGGCCTCAAACCCACGGCCTGCTCGTCGATGGAAGACGTGTGTAGTTTATGACCGCACCTCGCGTGGATGGCGTTACGTAGTTTATGACCGCACCTCGCATGGATGGCGTTACGTAGTTTATGACCGCACCTCGCATGGATGGCGTTACGTAGTTTATGACCGCACCTCGCGTGGATGGCGTTACGCAGTTTATGACCGCACCTCGCATGGACGGCGTTACGTAGTTTATGACCGCACCTTGCGTGGATGGCGTTACGTAGTTTATGACCGCACCTCGCATGGATGGCGTTACATTGGTTGCGGCCGCACCTCTCTCATTGTTGCTGCCGGCATCTGGTTCACGTCGCCCCGCGATGGCTTTCGTGCTCCGGCTCCAGCCACAGGCACAAGTCGTCAGGCGCAGCTCAGGCGAACCTCGTGCGGCAGGAAGCTGCAGCTCGTCACCGCTGACGTCCCGCGGTGTGTGGAGTGACGTCATCAGGTGCAGCCGTGAAGTCACTGTTGCGCTTGCGAACGCCAGTGGGACGTTGCCGTGCGGTCGCTTGTGCTGGCGGTGTGCAATACACGTGCGGACGCACATCACTGTCGCCTCCGGGATGTCACCTCTGCTGAACTCTACACGGAGGGGACGAGTGGTCTAGGGGTAAGATGCTCGTCTCGCAATCGAAAGATTGTGGGTTCGAATCTCACCTGTCGCTACTCGTCGCCCACGACTAATCGGCGTGAGACATTGGCGGCGCTATGTGACTCAACGGTCGACGTGTCGTAAAAAAAACAATAACCGAACTCCGCGGACTGTATGGGCACCTTGAGCAAGATGTTTTGTGTTCTCTTCTGACAGATTTTAGATCGTGTGTGCGTGTGGTAGCACCCATAAACGCGGGAACGGTAACGATCAGGGGGAGGGGCAGATTCTGGCTAGGCTCTGGGTAACGTAGAGTTCCTGGGGCCCGCGCGGTGTGGTCGGCCATTGTTGCCCGACACCCATACACGCGGGAACGGTAACGATCAGGGGGAGGGGCAGATTCTGGCTAGGCTCTGGGTAACGTAGAGTTCCTGGGGCCCGCGCGGTGTGGTCGGCCATTGTTGCCCGACACCCATACACGCGGGAACGGTAACGATCAGGGGAGGAGCAGATTCTGACGAGGCTCTGGGTGACTTGGAGTTCTGGGGCCCGCGCAGTGCGGTCGGCCATCGTTGGCCGACTGACCAGGGATTGACGCTTCTGGTTATCACGGCGACCCCAGGCACTGCTCCCTTTGTGGTCCCCGTCCGTCCCTTGGCCGATCCCATCCAGCGTCTGAAACTGCATTCACCCGCCGGATTACCCACCTACCCATGAGCAGGTATGGTCAAGTTCCCTGTTGGCTCTGATCCAGAGGTGAAGAAAAACGTCGGCACTGTCTCCTACCAAACCCAAAAGGCACGATTTTGTCTGCATTTTTGTAAACAATGCCGTATTTTGTCATGCACGCCGGACGGGCCCACGCAAATGGAGGGAATATACTATTCAGAGCCCTTCAAACGCGCTACATTCAGATTGCGACGTAATTTCTGTTCTAAATATGATACCCATAACTGAGCACACGTTTCAGCAAAGCAGCCTCAATGCACAGTTAATGGCAATGTCCTTATGTTTGAAGTGGATCCACGGTTAAAACTGAATATAAGAACAGCATATGAAGCAGGACTACGAAATGCCACCAATTTGGCAGTACTTCGTATCAACTGATGTGAATCACCAACCAGTGAGCCAAGAATAAGATATCTACCAGCACACGCTAACAACAAAGCCGGATTCAGTACGGCTCGCTCGCCCCACACAAGACACAGTACACGGGTGGTGGGTTGTGAACCAATAAGCCATGAATGAAACATCTACAAACATGGCCCAACAACACGGTCGGGTGTAGTACAACTCGGCACACACCACGCAAGTTGCGCACGCTAGCGGGGGCTTTGGGCCAAGTAACTACGTCATACAATATCTACCATTCACAAACACCACAGTCGGCTCCAGTACAGCTCGTCACACTCTACACACTGATGGGGCTACGGACCAATGAGACGGGAGTGAATGCCTGCAAGCTCGCGCCGACACCATGACCAGGCCCAGCACTGGGTCACACGCGACATAAGCCAGAGCACGCTTGTTGTGCATACCAGCGAGCTGATCTGATGAATGATCCTGACTTTGACATTTCCTTTTCCATTGTTCACTACTTAAACAGACAGGAGCGGCATGATTTGGAGGCTCTGTGCCGGGCGATCACTGTTCCCGTGAGCATGTGCTTCACGTTCACGGACCGCCTGATATGAATTCAAACTGTTTACGGCTTTGAACTGCTTTTATCAGATGCTCGGCGCCGTCAAGATCAGGGCAATTTCACAGAATCATCAGCTCCATTGCAGCATTCTCGTGCTTGAGCCGGCGATGCATCGAGAACACCTTGAGGACACTGCCCATGGATTCCACACCACTTCCGGCAGGCGTGAGCAGCCACAGGCGGATGACTAGACTGACGGATGGCTCGACCTCCGGACCACGTTTCCACAGCATTCTCAGGAGAGCTTGGTTCGGGTCTGTCCGGTCCTCGCCAGGCAGGGTGGCGATCGCCTCTCGGACGCTCCTGCTCGGCGCTGCAGCCGATAGCGGGGTTAGCTTGCTCGACACCAGCTGTACGATGGCTTCGGAGACTGAGCTCACCTGGACGTCGATTGATGTCTGTGGGGACTGAAGACCTGTTAGGTCACCAACTCTTTGCAAATGCGTCATGTTGTCCAGGAGGCTCTTGTTCGCCGTACCCTTTCTTCCGCCACTAGCGTCAGCTATCTGTCTCCTGGCTTTCAGGTTGCGGACCAGGGCGGTGCAAAACGCCACGATGTGCCAGATCTGTGGATTATGATAATTATAGGGCCGAAGAAAGTCGCATGGCGAAGAAACAGAAGGCTGAATTTCATTAGCAAAACGGTTATGTTATGCTTCAAAGGAAGATAATTGCTGGTTAACTGATTATTGAAGTCTTAAAGCATGCCAATAGCTGATATTATTTTGTATCCAACGAAGGGTAATGTTAAATATTATCGAATGATAACTTAGCACCAATAGTTTAGCATTGTAGGAAAATCAAGAAGACGGGAGGGACGGATATATTACAAGCAAGTTGTCTCATCAACCACACCATAGAGACAATATTAAACCGCAATGTGAAAGAAAACATTAAGTTTCCAGCCTAAAAAAACGTGAGCCTTTAGGCGATGGAATAAATAGCTGTTAAGTTCAATAGGTTTCACCTGAATGTGAAAGCCATTCGCATGCCGCAGCAGATTTAGCCAGAGATTCTCGAAGTTCACTCCTCTGAGAGCATGTACTGCAGGGTTTTCCCCCGTCTGGTTCAGAGCAGCCACGGCTGCCGCCACGCCCTGGAGGCTGCTGATCGTGGTGCCGTACTCAGTGCGACACTCCCAGGGTAGCAGCTAAGTGTTCTGCTGTGCCTGGCTTCCATGCCCAAGGACGTCGAGCAGAGAAGCAACACGCGTCATGAACGTCTCATTTGAAAACAAGCAACATGAAAATGTTCAAGCAATTCACCACGAAGCAAAATGAACGAAAGCATATGGGTGAAATATGGCACGAAAGCATAAGCATACATAACAGTAGCGTGAGTGTGTGTTAAATTATCAATTGTTCATACTGAGCAACAGCACCTACATGCTTACATATATATGAACGACTTTAAAATACGCCACAACAATGTCATGTCAATGTAGTCAATGAGCATCATGGATATGCAAATATGCATACATCCATGGATAATTTATAAATTTAGCGAATAAGCACACTCTTATTTATACATTTATTTCATGTACGATGATCAACAATTCGACCAGATTTAATGAGTATATGTTAATGAATATTCAATGTTTGAAGAATCATTGAAACAAATTATCATAGTCGCACAGTAGCAAGGACCGAGAAGCATGAGTGCTCCGTAAAACCGCTAGTATGCTTCAGCTGTCATTGCGTCTGCTTCAATTTTGGTACAAATAAGGATCGTTTGCTAGCCCACTGACCTTCTAGAGAAGAGATGTCTTCCCACGGCTCTTGGGCGACAGCCATCAGTTTTTCTCTCTCAAGGCAACCACGCAGAACCTCGCACACAGTTTGTACGTTGGCTCTAAATGCATTGAAGGTGTTGGTGGCGTGCGCAGCGAACCTAGTGTTGGACCACAGTTTCGGTGCCACAGTTCGCAGTCGTGTCTAGAAGTTCTTCTAGACCCTTGCCGTGGCTGAACTTTCTTGTGATGCGTGTCATACCTTCGACAATGTCGTCCGCCCACAGGCACGCAGACTCAGCTCGGGCGTCTTGCTCCGCCAGGTTCATCAGATGGCTGGCACCCCATATGGCAGGTATGGAGACTGTCTCCGTCCGTCGACCTGCGTTGGCCGAGTTTGAGGGCACGTGTGAGTTTCTGAGGAGTTGAGGCGTGGTGATATTGGCCATCCGCTTCAAATGAATCCACTCTTTGGGCCGACTTAATTCCCACGAGCGCCAGGGTGGCTTTTAGCTCTTGGGCAATGAATTCGCCATCGTAATGTTTCACCACAGGCGCGCCGATCATGAGGCTCTGTATTAGATGACCTGGTGGTGCGTCTGGAACTTGCTGATGGCAGTGGTGTCCACGGTGCGCCGATTTAAAGTAATTTTGTCGGCAACAAGAGCGCCGCACGACTGAGACGATACGTGCTTCCGTATCATTCTGACCGTCTCTGCATGGAAAGCATCTCTGGCCTTATTCACGAGCGTGGCACTGCGGTTTTTGTCCCTCACATTTGCCCCACTTGCATGAAGGAGGACGATGAGGTCCTCGAACGTGCGCCGAGGTAGGGACTTCTTCAGCGTGTAGTACGCCGCCCGGAGCACACGATAGGCGACGGATTCCGACTCACCCCCACGAACCGCTTCCTTGTCCTCAGCTTCTTTGTCCCGTGTCTGGGCCTTCTTTTGTTGAGAGCACATGAAGTGCCCTTCACAGCTGTTCTCAATGATTCGAATATCTCGGGTATGGGCTGGCTTGGCGGAAATTCCGATCCGAGACTGAAGTTGTATGCGAAGACTCCAATTCCGCGAGCATTTCCATTGGGCTCCTGGGCACAGACGTCGCAGTGCAGGATGTTACTCTCGGGCGACGCTACCAGATGCTGCCCAGAAGTAGCTTGAGGACAGAAGATTCCTCTCCCGGAGCGGAACAACACCTCTGCTTCCAGGTCAGGAGATATGTAATTCGTTACCGGCCGGGGTCGGTTTCTTGAACAGGTGGATGATATGGTCGTTTTTCTGTTCAAGCACGACAATCATAGAGGACACGTGATTTAACTCACTGGGATACAGAACCCTCTTGTGCGGTGGTTCTGAAAAGAAACATGGATGGGCATCAGCACAGCAGACATCTACCCACAGCACCTACACCAACACAAACGGTAATACAAACTGCACTAATGAAAACTATTACACCCCACTAACACACATAACTACGTGTGTTAGTGACCATGAAATGGCAATGATGCTGCAAGGTTGTTCCCATCATGTATGCGGTTTAAGAAAGACATGACAGGATGCCATCACATGGCGGAGCTGATTATGATACGTAGGTTACGTGCTATTACAAAAACGTTGGTAAACTTACCCATTAAACAACATATTATGTATAGCCTTACCAGTACAGTTATAATACATTTAAATCACTCTTTTATGTAATGAAGGCGAAGCAATGGCTCATGTCAGAATATATTGAATTAAATTTAAGTAGATATCCAAGGCTGAATGATCTCAGGCTAGTGGGACGTTTCAGTCAGTAGGTTGGCTGTGTTTCCTTCAATTGGTTGTCAAGTTTTATTTAATTGGCTCAAGTATGAATGAAGCGTTGTCCTAGGGTGAGTCTGGGTTCGATTACGAGTCCGGAGGTTGCAGAATTGGTGAATTGGAGCCCGATTCTGATTAAGTGAGGCTTGGATCTGGCCTCAAGCCCGCTGATAAAATGATTAGTCTGATTCTGGATGACTAGTGAAATGAACTGAATCACTTGATCCCGGCATCAAAAAGTCACGACTCCAGACCAGATTCCACGTCCGCCTGAACTCACATCCATGTCTGCACAGTAGCAACATTAAGTACCAAAGGTGTTGGAGGAGACATATCCCCATCCTTACGGAAACAAATCCAGCCCATGCAGCCAATCAAAATACCTGACGTTTATTGAACAGAGTTTAATGGCCTCTTAGCCTCTTAGTATGGCCACCTAAAAACTCTGCGACGGAAGTGCTCCAAATCTCTGAACAACATGAGACGTGTTGATCGCACTACGTATGGCGCAGATTAGAGGGCTACATTTGTACCCTTATGCCGACCACCTAAGATTGACTGATGCTTTGTTGCTTGCCATTGTTCGCAATGCCGCCGTGCGAATTGCCACAGGAGCATTTTGCACTGACCCAGCTGCGAGTCGCTTTGCAGATGAGCATGCACCGTCGCTTGCCCTGAGAAGAGAGAAACCTGATTTAAGCTTCCAAAACTATATGGATCTAGTAGGTGGTATCAGGAGCGGAGGTAGTAGATGATATCAGGAGCGGAGCTAGTAGGTGGTATCAGGAGCGGAGCTAGTAGGTGGTATCAGGAGCGGAGCTAGTAGGTGTTATCAGGAGCGGAGCTAGTAGGTGTTATCAGGAGCGGAGGTAGTAGGTGGTATCAGGAGCGGAGGTAGTAGGTGGTATCAGGAGCGGAGGTAGTAGGTGGTATCAGGAGCGGAGGTAGTAGGTGGTATCAGGAGCGGAAGTAGTAGGTGGTATCAGGAGCGGAGGTAGTAGGTGGTATCAGGAGCGGAGGTAGTAGGTGGTATCAGGAGCGGAGGTAGTAGGTGGTATCAGGAGCGGAGGTAGTAGGTGGTATCAGGAGCGGAGGTAGTAGGTGTTATCATGAGCGGAGGTAGTAGGTGGTATCAGGAGCGGAGGTAGTAGGTGGTATCAGGAGCGGAGGTAGTAGGTGGTATCAGGAGCGGAGCTAGTAGGTGGTATCAGGAGCGGAGGTAGTAGGTGGTATCAGGAGCGGAGCTAGTAGGTGTTATCAGGAGCGGAGGTAGTAGGTGGTATCAGGAGCGGAGGTAGTAGGTGGTATCAGGAGCGGAGCTAGTAGGTGTTATCAGGAGCGGAGGTAGTAGGTGGTATCAGGAGCGGAGCTAGTAGGTGTTATCAGGAGCGGAGGTAGTAGGTGGTATCAGGAGCGGAGGTAGTAGGTGGTATCAGGAGCGGAGGTAGTAGGTGGTATCAGGAGCGGAGGTAGTAGGTGGTATCAGGAGCGGAGGTAGTAGGTGGTATCAGGAGCGGAGGTAGTAGGTGGTATCAGGAGCGGAGGTAGTAGGTGGTATCAGGAGCGGAGGTAGTAGGTGGTATCAGGAGCGGAGGTAGTAGGTGGTATCAGGAGCGGAGCTAGTAGGTGTTATCAGGAGCGGAGGTAGTAGGTGGTATCAGGAGCGGAGGTAGTAGGTGGTATCAGGAGCGGAGGTAGTAGGTGGTATCAGGAGCGGAGGTAGTAGGTGGTATCAGGAGCGGAGCTAGTAGGTGTTATCAGGAGCGGAGGTAGTAGGTGGTATCAGGAGCGGAGGTAGTAGGTGGTATCAGGAGCGGAGGTAGTAGGTGGTATCAGGAGCGGAGGTAGTAGGTGGTATCAGGAGCGGAGGTAGTAGGTGGTATCAGGAGCGGAGGTAGTAGGTGGTATCAGGAGCGGAGGTAGTAGGTGGTATCAGGAGCGGAGGTAGTAGGTGGTATCAGGAGCGGAGGTAGTAGGTGGTATCAGGAGCGGAGGTAGTAGGTGGTATCAGGAGCGGAGGTAGTAGGTGGTATCAGGAGCGGAGGTAGTAGGTGGTATCAGGAGCGGAGGTAGTAGGTGGTATCAGGAGCGGAGGTAGTAGGTGGTATCAGGAGCGGAGGTAGTAGGTGGTATCAGGAGCGGAGGTAGTAGGTGGTATCAGGAGCGGAGGTAGTAGGTGGTATCAGGAGCGGAGGTAGTAGGTGGTATCAGGAGCGGAGCTAGTAGGTGTTATCAGGAGCGGAGGTAGTAGGTGGTATCAGGAGCGGAGGTAGTAGGTGGTATCAGGAGCGGAGGTAGTAGGTGGTATCAGGAGCGGAGGTAGTAGGTGGTATCAGGAGCGGAGGTAGTAGGTGGTATCAGGAGCGGAGGTAGTAGGTGGTATCAGGAGCGGAGGTAGTAGGTGGTATCAGGGGGAGGTAGTAGGTGGTATCAGGAGCGGAGGTAGTAGGTGGTATCAGGAGCGGAGGTAGTAGGTAGAGTAGTAGGTGGTATCAGGAGCGGAGGTAGTAGGTGGTATCAGGAGCGGAGGTAGTAGGTGGTATCAGGAGCGGAGGTAGTAGGTGGTATCAGGAGCGGAGGTAGTAGGTGGTATCAGGAGCGGAGGTAGTAGGTGGTATCAGGAGCGGAGGTAGTAGGTGGTATCAGGAGCGGAGGTAGTGGTATCATGAGCGGAGGTAGTAGGTGGTATCAGGAGCGGAGGTAGTAGGTGGTATCAGGAGCGGAGGTAGTAGGTGGTATCAGGAGCGGAGGTAGTAGGTGGTATCAGGAGCGGAGGTAGTAGGTGGTATCAGGAGCGGAGCTAGTAGGTGTTATCAGGAGCGGAGGTAGTAGGTGGTATCAGGAGCGGAGGTAGTAGGTGGTATCAGGAGCGGAGGTAGTAGGTGGTATCAGGAGCGGAGGTAGTAGGTGGTATCAGGAGCGGAGGTAGTAGGTGGTATCAGGAGCGGAGCTAGTAGGTGTTATCAGGAGCGGAGGTAGTAGGTGGTATCAGGAGCGGAGGTAGTAGGTGGTATCAGGAGCGGAGGTAGTAGGTGGTATCAGGAGCGGAGGTAGTAGGTGGTATCAGGAGCGGAGGTAGTAGGTGGTATCAGGAGCGGAGCTAGTAGGTGTTATCAGGAGCGGAGGTAGTAGGTGGTATCAGGAGCGGAGGTAGTAGGTGGTATCAGGAGCGGAGCTAGTAGGTGTTATCAGGAGCGGAGGTAGTAGGTGGTATCAGGAGCGGAGGTAGTAGGTGTATCAAGGTATCAGGAGCGGAGGTAGTAGGTGGTATCAGGAGCGGAGGTAGTAGGTGGTATCAGGAGCGGAGGTAGTAGGTGGTATCAGGAGCGGAGGTAGTAGGTGGTATCAGGAGCGGAGGTAGTAGGTGGTATCAGGAGCGGAGCTAGTAGGTGTTATCAGGAGCGGAGGTAGTAGGTGGTATCAGGAGCGGAGGTAGTAGGTGGTATCAGGAGCGGAGGTAGTAGGTGGTATCAGGAGCGGAGGTAGTAGGTGGTATCAGGAGCGGAGCTAGTAGGTGTTATCATGAGCGGAGGTAGTAGGTGGTATCAGGAGCGGAGGTAGTAGGTGGTATCAGGAGCGGAAGTAGTAGGTGTTATCAGGAGCGGAGGTAGTAGGTGGTATCAGGAGCGGAGGTAGTAGGTGGTATCATGAGCGGAGGTACACCATTTTGTCGAGGGCGTTATGATGCTCTCTCAACAGACAGACGTTGGCGTTGTAGTTGTCACAGGGTGTACTGTATAAAGCCGCAGGAAAACATTTACTTTATATACTTGACCTGCGCCAGGGGCGGATCCAAGCATTGTCACCACGGCACTTGCCTGGAGGTGTGCCACTGTGAAAGTACCCGGAGAGTCGCTTTCGGCTGAAAATATGCTGAGGGGGGTCGGATGTACTCGTGCACGCTCAAGCACGCCTTTTCCTCTCAGAAGGGTGCCTTTTCCTCCCAAGAGGACGCCTATTCCTCTCCGAGGGGCGCGTCTGGCTGAAAAACTGGAGCCTTCCCACGGGAGTGTTTTCCCAGCCGCAGGGACGCCACCTCCCATGGGGGGGGGGGGCACATGCTCTCAGTTCCCCCTTCCTCTATCCGCCCCCGACCTGCGCTATGCATTACGGATGATTGCTTTACCAGTAGGGGATCCATTTGGCAACGTTGCACCATTTGGCCAACGTTGCACCATTTGGCAACGTTGCACCATTTGACCAACGTTGTACCATTTGGCAACGTTGTACCATTTGGAAACGTTGTACAATTTGGCAACGTTTGCACCATTTGGCCAACGTTGCACCATTTGGCAACGTTGTACCATTTGGCAACGTTGCACCATTTGGCCAACGTTGCACCATTTGTCAACGTTGTACCATTTGGTAACGTTGTACCATTTGGCAACGTTGCACCATTTGGCAACGTCGCACCATTTGGCCAACGTTGCACCATTTGGCCAACGTTGCACCATTTGGCCAACGTTGCACCATTTGGCAACGTTGCACCATTTGGCCAACGTTGTACCATTTGGCAACGTTGTACCATTTGGCAACGTTGTACCATTTGGCAACGTTGTACCATTTGGCAACGTTGCACCATTTGGCCAACGTTGCACCATTTGGCAACGTTGTACTATTTGGCAACGTTGTACCATTTGGTAGCGTTGTACCATTTGGCAACGTTGTACCATTTGGCAACGTCGCACCATTTGGCCAACGTTGCACCATTTGGCCAACGTTGCACCATTTGGCAACGTTGTACCATTTGGCAACGTTGCAGCCAGTCCGATGGCATGCCAGTTAAGGGTGAAATCTCACTGTTCATAAGCTACATTGATATCCGGAGCATCAATATTGCACGATAGATACCTCAAACGCCACCTGAAGGGCGAATCCATCTGGCCGCAAGGTTGTTTTCAAGCCGGACATCAAGGCTCGCCGCGACTATTTTCTCGATAGCACCTCGAGTTCGTCGAGTTGACTCAGCTTCCTCATGAGAGCCACCTGAACTGCCAACCATCCGTCCAGCATCCCTGGCACTTTCACTCAGCTGCAGTCACTGCCAGCAGGTTCAGCTGCATCCCCAGCTGCAGCCACTGCCAGCAGCACCCAGCAGGTTCAGCTGCATCCCCAGCTGCAGTCACTGCCAGCAGCACCCAGCAGGTTCAGCTGCATCCCCAGCTGCAGTCACTGCCAGCAGCACCCAGCTGCAGTCACTGCCAGCAGCACCCAGCAGGTTCAGCTGCATCCCCAGCTGCAGTCACTGCCAGCAGCACCCAGCAGGTTCAGCTGCATCCCCAGCTGCAGTCACTGCCAGCAGCACCCAGCTGCAGTCACTGCCAGCAGCACCCAGCAGGTTCAGCTGCATCCCCAGCCGCAGTCACCGCCAGCAGCACCCAGCTGCAGTCACTGCCAGCAGCACCCAGCAGATTCAGCTGCATCCCCAGCTGCAGTCACTGCCAGCAGCACCCAGCAGGTTCAGCTGCATCCCCAGCTGCAGTCACTGCCAGCAGCACCCAGCAGGTTCAGCTGCATCCCCAGCTGCAGTCACTGCCAGCAGCACCCAGCTGCAGTCACTGCCAGCAGCACCCAGCAGGTTCAGCTGCATCCCCAGCTGCAGTCACCGCCAGCAGCACCCAGCTGCAGTCACTGCCAGCAGCACCCAGCAGGTTCAGCTGCATCCCCAGCTGCAGTCACTGCCAGCAGCACCCAGCAGGTTCAGCTGCATCCCCAGCTGCAGTCACTGCCAGCAGCACCCAGCAGGTTCAGCTGCATCCCCAGCTGCAGCCACTGCCAGCAGCACCCAGCAGGTTCAGCTGCATCCCCAGCTGCAGTCACTGCCAGCAGCACCCATCAGGTTCAGCTGCATCCCCAGCTGCAGTCACCGCCAGCAGCACCCAGCAGGTTCAGCTGCATCCCCAGCTGCAGTCACTGCCAGCAGCACCCAGCAGGTTCAGCTGCATCCCCAGCTGCAGTCACTGCCAGCAGCACCCAGCAGGTTCAGCTGCATCCCCAGCTGCAGTCACTGCCAGCAGCACCCAGCAGGTTCAGCTGTATCCCCAGCTGCAGTCACTGCCAGCAGCACCCAGCAGGTTCAGCTGTATCCCCAGCTGCAGTCACTGCCAGCAGCACCCAGCAGGTTCAGCTGCATCCCCAGCTGCAGCCACTGCCAGCAGCACCCAGCAGGTTCAGCTGCATCCCCAGCTGCAGTCACTGCCAGCAGCACCCAGCAGGTTCAGCTGTATCCCCAGCTGCAGTCACTGCCAGCAGCACCCAGCAGGTTCAGCTGTATCCCCAGCTGCAGTCACTGCCAGCAGCACCCAGCAGGTTCAGCTGCATCCCCAGCTGCAGTCACTGCCAGCAGCACCCAGCAGGTTCAGCTGTATCCCCAGCTGCAGTCACTGCCAGCAGCACCCAGCAGGTTCAGCTGCATCCCCAGCTGCAGTCACTGCCAGCAGCACCCAGCAGGTTCAGCTGCATCCCCAGCTGCAGTCACTGCCAGCAGCACCCAGCAGGTTCAGCTGCATCCCCAGCTGCAGCCA
Source organism: Ashinkailepas kermadecensis (assembly GCA_034440615.1). Taxonomy (NCBI): domain Eukaryota; kingdom Metazoa; phylum Arthropoda; class Thecostraca; family Neolepadidae; genus Ashinkailepas; species Ashinkailepas kermadecensis. Next base: position 140,617 of record JAOTOM010003519.1, read on the forward strand.
CTGCCAGCAGCACCCAGCAGGTTCAGCTGCATCCCCAGCTGCAGCCACTGCCAGCAGCACCCAGCAGGTTCAGCTGCATCCCCAGCTGCAGTCACTGCCAGCAGCACCCAGCAGGTTCAGCTGCATCCCCAGCTGCAGTCACTGCCAGCAGCACCCAGCAGGTTCAGCTGCATCCCCAGCTGCAGTCACTGCCAGCAGCACCCAGCAGGTTCAGCTGCATCCCCAGCTGCAGTCACTGCCAGCAGCACCCAGCAGGTTCAGCTGCATCCCCAGCTGCAGTCACTGCCAGCAGCACCCAGCAGGTTCAGCTGCATCCCCAGCTGCAGTCACTGCCAGCAGCACCCAGCAGGTTCAGCTGCATCCCCAGCTGCAGTCACTGCCAGCAGCACCCAGCAGGTTCAGCTGCATCCCCAGCTGCAGTCACTGCCAGCAGCACCCAGCAGGTTCAGCTGCATCCCCAGCTGCAGTCACCGCCAGCAGCACCCAGCAGGTTCAGCTGCATCCCTCAGCTGCATCCCCAGCTGCAGTCACTGCCAGCAGCACCCAGCAGGTTCAGCTGCATCCCCAGCTGCAGTCACTGCCAGCAGCACCCAGCAGGTTCAGCTGCATCCCCAGCTGCAGTCACTGCCAGCAGCACCCAGCAGGTTCAGCTGCATCCCCAGCTGCAGTCACTGCCAGCAGCACCCAGCAGGTTCAGCTGCATCCCCAGCTGCAGTCACTGCCAGCAGCACCCAGCAGGTTCAGCTGCATCCCCAGCTGCAGTCACTGCCAGCAGCACCCAGCAGGTTCAGCTGCATCTCCAGCTGCAGTCACTGCCAGCAGCACCCAGCAGGTTCAGCTGCATCTCCAGCTGCAGTCACTGCCAGCAGCACCCAGCAGGTTCAGCTGCATCTCCAGCTGCAGTCACTGCCAGCAGCACCCCAGCTGCAGTCACTGCCAGCAGCACCCAGCTGCAGTCACTGCCAGCAGCACCCCAGCTGCAGTCACTGCCAGCAGCACCCAGCAGGTTCAGCTGCATCCCCAGCTGCAGTCACCGCCAGCAGCACCCAGCAGGTTCAGCTGCATCCCCAGCTGCAGTCACTGCCAGCAGCACCCAGCAGGTTCAGCTGCATCCCCAGCTGGAGTCACTGCCAGCAGCACCCAGCAGGTTCAGCTGCATCCCCAGCTGCAGTCACTGCCAGCAGCACCCAGCAGGTTCAGCTGCATCCCCAGCTGCAGTCACTGCCAGCAGCACCCAGCAGGTTCAGCTGCATCCCCAGCTGCAGCCACTGCCAGCAGCACCCAGCAGGTTCAGCTGTATCCCGGTCGTACAAATGACCAGGATACCACCAAACTAGAGGACTGTAGTCTGAATGGGTCGTCGCAAGGATGCATTCAGTAACATGAGGAGACCGAACCGAAATAACCACTCACTTAAAAAAACAATATTGTATTATTCTTAGTACAGCCTCATGTTATTTCATGTACTCTATGTTGGTGCTCGCTAGCAATCTTTGATGTCACATGGACAATTCTTATCCGAAGTTCATCGTTCATTATCTGGAGGGATTATATAGTGTGGTGCCCTGCATGCGGTCCCTGCAAATTTCGCTGAGCGTGAGAGTCGCCTGATTAGATCGGTTGACCCAATTAGCCCTGGTCAGCACGAAGTGTGGAATGGATGCTCCGCTCCGCCTCAACATGCGTGGCACTGCAGGAGCCCGTGCCAAGACAGGAGCCAATTAGCCCTGGTCCGCACCGAGGTGTGCAATGGATGCTCCGCCTCAACATATTTGGCACTGCAGGAGCCCGTGCCAAGACAGGAGCCAATTAGCCCTGGTCCGCACCGAGGTGTGCAATGGATGCTCCGCCTCAACATGTTTGGCACTGCAGGAGCCCGTGCCAAGACAGGAGCCAATTAGCCCTGGTCCGCACCGAGGTGTGCAATGGATGCTCCGCCTCAACATGTTTGGCACTGCAGGAGCCCGTGCCAAGACAGGAGCCAATTAGCCCTGGTCCGCACCGAGGTGTGCAATGGATGCTCCGCCTCAACATGTGTGGCACTGCAGGAGCCCGTGCCAAGACAGGAACCAATTAGCCCTGGTCCGCACCGAGGTGTGCAATGGATGCTCCGCCTCAGCATGCGTGGCACTGCAGGAGCCCGTGCCAAGACAGGAGCCAATTAGCCCTGGTCCGCACCGAGGTGTGCAATGGATGCTCCGCCTCAACATGTTTGGCACTGCAGGAGCCCGTGCCAAGACAGGAACCAATTAGCCCTGGTCCGCACCGAGGTGTGCAATGGATGCTCCGCCTCAACATGTTTGGCACTGCAGGAGCCCGTACCAAGACAGGAGCCAAAGCACTTGGGAGGGGACACAAATGTGTGTCTTTGCGGTCATGTTTCGAGGGGCATGGACGGAATGTTCAAAAGAGGGGCTGCGGTCCCTTCGCTCCTCCCTTCGCGCATTCGTACTCCCTCCCCTGATGTTTTCGAGCAAAAGTTCCAGAGTGCTTTACCGGATGCCAATGAAACATGCTGCAGCTCCTGATCCACCATTTGTTAATTGCATGCCAAATATTTATAGTTTCACACAATGGTTTATTGACTTATTACGTGCAGCGTAAACACGTCTTCAAACGTTTTTGGATGCAACTGGGCTTTTCGTGGAACTTGAGATAATCGTATCAATTTACGCAGGCTTGCAGGTTGCACTGATGGAGAATTCCCTAAGGCGGTGGCTATTTTACGAGCGGCTGTAAAAAGGCATGACTTTGCATTTTCAGAGTAAAATAATGTATTTGGTCCTGGTGACACACGGTTTTCATCAAAGTTGCTCATTGTGGCTATGCTTGGTCCTTTTTGGAATGTGTGTAACTGATGAACCAAGCAAAAAGTAGTGGAACACGTCATTTACTTTCAAAGTCATGAACGGCCATTGGCCTAAGGTGGTCTTAGACGACATTTTCGGAATTGGAAGCTTTATAGAGTAATTTTAGAACAAAATGGGAGGGCCAGCTCGCTAGGTTTGTTTTGATAATCTTGCACATATCTATTCCTTGATTGCATGGCAATATCTGCGCATATATATATATATATATATATATATATATATATATATATATATATATATATATATATATGTGTGTGTGTGTGTGTGTGTGTGTGTGTGTGTATGCATATGTCGTTGGCGTTGTAGGAACATAACCGACTTGAAAGGTGGCTTATCCTATTTGTATTGGCCCTCCTATGTCCATGCCCAAAAAGCCCAAAGTTTTCCTCCTCCCCTAATCACCTCTCAGCCCTCCTGCTGCTCCTCCGACATGGAGCGGCTCCGACATTTTGGCCTGTAAAAAGTTCACCAGTTTTTTGTTATTTCCAGAGCCTTGATATGTGAGATTTTTATTCTAAGTCTGTGGTTTGAGACCTCTTCTTTTAACAGTTCTGCTCTGGCTTGACATGCTGGAAGCGAACTAGTGATCCATAATATTGTTTGTGTTTTTTTTGTATGCGACTTGCACAAAGCACTCGACTTCTTGCCCTAGTAGGACCTTTTCAGCCTTAATTTGCTTCAAAAGTATTCCGATTTCCAGAAAGCACTGCTATATGTATACCTTGAGAATATAAAAGTACATCAAGATGTCGATTCAGATGTACCTTCGGTCTCCGGTGTCGCCAAAACTAATATTCATCCACCAGAATGGGACGTTGTTCTTCACGCCATGGCTGGGCGACTCAGACAGAGGCCGCCGATGGGCTGGGCCCGTCTCGCCGATCCTACCATGGGCTGGGCCCGATGGGCTGGGCCCGTCTCGCCGATCCTACCATGGGCTGGATCCGATGGGCCAGGCCCGTCTCGTCCATCCTGCCATGAGCTGGACCAGATGGGCTGGGCCCGTCTCGCCGATCCTGCCATGCCACATGTGTAACACCAGCTGCCGCCCACCATACATCTTCCAGGAGCCACTCACAAGTCCTTCCCACGGATCAAAGACGGTTCCTTCTCAGAGATAACGAGGTCAAAGACTGTTCATCCTCAGACATAGCGAGGTCAAAGGCGTGTCGTTCTCTGAAAAAGAAGTCTTCAGGTGCCTGCCCGTCCGAGGTGAATGTAGACAGCTCATTAGCGTGACCTTTGCCTATGCCTGTGCGCTAGATGGATGGATTCACATATCGCCGCATTACAATCTGCAAACGAAACGTGGATCAAGGATTAAATCAATCATATATATATACATGTATAGATATATATATATATATACATGTATATATATATATATATATATATATATATATATATATATATATATATATATATATATATATATTTATATATATATATATATATATATATATATATATATATATATATATATATATATATATATATATATATATATATATATATTATTGGGCGCTAAATACCAGCTGGATGTTATATTACTGGAAACGACAAGGCTGACATTAAATTTTTTTTCGATGACACTTCCGAGCATTTCAAACAGCAAGCTAAGGGACGAGGAGGCATCACATTCCTCCATCCCCCGTTGCCCGCAGTTTGTCTCCAGAGTGTGACAGTATCGGCGCCATTTAATGATGGCAGTTCACACGTGAGCGTTACAAAACTCGCCCAATGCTCCATGCCGCTGCACCCTGCAAAGAAAACAAATCAAAACAAAATCAAATCAAACAAATCGCGACTACGATGCTGTGCCAGTTTTCCTCAGAGTTCGTCACGCGAACTTTACATGGCAGTGAAACGAGTCTTCACAACTTCGCAAGGAGACGAGCTAATCAGTTCCGGCTGGCGACTGAACCAGAATATCTCACCGGACGAGAGGCGGCCGGCACGAACGGCCAACGTAGTTCGTGACTCGCTCAACAGATGGCAGCGGGGCGGCCTTTCCGTCGATGGCGGCCGAGATTGGCTGCAGCCGTCGGTGAGCAGCTGATGTGTTCGGATCGCACCGACGAATCCGGCTCATGTGTAGAGAACGATCGCAAATTGGACATCAGATGACCGGATGGTCTGCCCGGAGGCGTCCTATTTAACCGTTAGCCGCGTGCAGCCCCGAGGAAAGCCTGCCCGGAGGCGTCCTATTGAACCGTGAGCCGCGTGCAGCCGCGAGGAAAACCTGTCCGGAGGCGTCCTATGGAACCGTGAGCTGCGTGCAGTCCAGAGGAAAACTGCCGACCAGATTGATCGAGCTGAAATGTCGCTGAACGCTCAGGAAGCGTTGAAATACGACCTGCTGATGGTGATGATGCATTGATCGGTGTTATTCCCCGTACCACCTATGGTATTGTTCTTGGTATTATCTGTGGTAGCATTCTTTATACTGTATTTGATGACCAATGCCATTTCGTATGGCTCCTAAATTCACAAAGATTATTCACGACGTTGGCTGCATTTTAGCCGTCAACTTTGTCTCTGAAGGCCCCACAGCATGAAAGTCATCAGGCGATCAAAGCGTACTGTGCCGTGGGTGCTGATTTACACTCTGAATAGCTACCGGGAAACATACATGAGTCGACTGAATGAATCCTGTCCTTCCACCGTGCACGTTCAGTCTCAGTGGTTATATGGAACATGATATTTGATGCCCGTTGTCTTGCCACTGGTCCGTGCATCACATTTGCCACATTCGCAAGTGTACGGAAGGAGAGGGGGAGGGGGTGAAAATCCTTATTCTTCTAAGGCTAAGCATTGGCTAAGTATTTGCTAATCTAAGTATTAGCGACATGAAGCAGGAACCAGTGTTGGATGTGACTGAATCTGGCAATTGATATCCGAGATAGTCGCACTTCCGGCTCCTAGTTGACCTCTCAAATGAGTTAAAAAAGGGTTCAGCATAATATGTCTCAGCATCTTGAAATACCAACAATGTGTGATATGTTACTTTCGACCGATGGGCGGAAAGTCGGATGGCGATGAGGCTGTGTTGGTTTCGTTTTGGAAACTCGCCAAGTAGTGTCCGAAAACAGGTCTCTTCTACCTGTAATTTCAAACTGACGCGGAATTCAGTTTCAGCATTCGGGTTGATCTCAGAGTGATCCATAAGCCGAAAAAGGCATTGAGATGATGTGAGCACGTGCTCCCTGTCCGACTGTGTATGTCGGAAAGTGATAATTTTAAGGGTAATGATAGCTGGCGACACGATGCTTTCAGGGTAGATAGACAATCAGAGAAATGCTACCGTGAAGCAAGTGGTCTAAGTCACTGTGGGTCCATTTGACCAACGCACCAAACTGGCCGTATCATTGTCGTATCATTGTCACACCATTTGATCTGGGATTCCCGGCATCATGCAGTCCTGGGCATCTGAGCTTGACCCAGCACTTCCTGCAAATATTCCATGGGGTTCCTTGTCTAGCACATACTATTCAGTAGTAACGAAGGGTTGCACTGCACATACGGCACTCGCATCACACCGCATTGGCCTCAAAGTTTGATAGACTGAAGTACGCAAACTTAACTTTGATGGCCGATATCATAAAGTTAACCGATGAGTTATAAAATGATCGATGTCGTCAAAAAAAATGAACGTCCTTAAAATATAAATGTTGAAGGTCTTACGCCATGCACTGTTTTAGGTGACAACACTGCCCCATTAGATGACGCGTAGTTCCACATGGATTAAGTAACGCATGACTCAAGGATCCACGTGCGGACTGAAGGGCATGGTGACCAGCAGCCAGAGAGTGCGGATCGCTATAGCAATATCGCGACGGCCAGCAACATGGTGATACTTCAGATTACACCCCACCGGCCTGATGACCTCGGAGACCGGCCACCGAAATTGGTGACGACTCTTCAGGTCACACCTTCACCGACCTGATGACCTCGGAGACAGGCCACCGAACTTGGCGACTCTACAGGTCACACCTTGACCGGCCTGATGACCTCGGAGACCGGCCACCGAAATTGGCGACTCTTCAGGTCACACCATCACTGGCCCGATGACCTCGGATACCAGCCACCGAACTTGGCGATTCTTCAGGTCACACCTTCACTGGCCTGATGACCTCGGAGACCGGCCAACGAACTTGGCCGGCCTCGAAAGGAATGAAGTGATTTGACATATATATCTATCCAGCGAACGACACGAGAGTGGTGTTACATGTTCACAAAGTTCAGACGTCTATCCGCTGCTCCACACTCCCAGTAGTGTCAATTTGATCTGTCTGGGGAAACCGCCCTCTCAAATGTTACATGCTTTCCTCGATCTCGTGTATGTCTCATTAATTCTGGACAGCCCGTGGTGAGGAACAGTAGACCTCGTGCCATGAAGTGTCATGATGTGCCATGATGTGCCACGATGTGCCATGCTGTGCCATGCTGTGCGATGATGTGCCGTGATGTGCCATTATGTGCTATGGTGTACCATGATGTGCCATGATGTGCCATGATGTACCATGGTGTGCCATGTTGCGCCATGATGTACCATGATGTGTCATGCTGTGCCATGTTGTGCCATGATATGCCATTATGTGCCATGATGTACCACGATGTGCCATGCTGTGCTATGATGTGCTATGATGTGCTTTGATGTGACATGGTGTGCCATGTTGTGCCATGATGTGCCATGATGTGTCATGCTGTGCCATGTTGTGCCATGATATGCCATTATGTGCCATGATGTACCACGATGTGCCATGCTGTGCTATGATGTGCTATGATGTGCTTTGATGTGACATGATGTGGCATGGTGTGTCATGCTGTGCTATGATGTGCTTTGATGTGCCATGATGTGTCATGCTGTGCCATGTTGTGCCATGATATGCCATTATGTGCCATGATGTACAACGATGTGCCATGCTGTGCTATCATGTGCTATGATGTGCTTTGATGTGACATGATGTGTCATGGTGTGCCATGTTGTGCCATGATATGCCATTATGTGCCATGATGTACCACGATGTGCCATGCTGTGCTATGATGTGCTATGATGTGCTTTGATGTGACATGATGTGTCATGCTGTGCCATGTTGTGCCATGATATGTCATTATGTGCCATGATGTACCACGATGTGCCATGCTGTGCTATGATGTGCTATGATGTGCTTTGATGTGACATGATGTGTCATGGTGTGTCATGCTGTGCTATGATGTGCTTTGATGTGACATGATGTGTCATGCTGTGCCATGACTACCGTCACAATGTGCTGCTACAACTCCCAGTCGAGTGTGCTGGGGGTGTGCCGGCACGCCGGCTAGTGGTGTGTGACGTCAGACGCAGCTGCTTGTGACCTACGCCATGACGTCCAACAGTCTCTCTCACAGTCACTGTCACACCACAATCGTCATCGCAACGGCCTCTGCAGCCGGTGTTGGCAATTCGCGGCTGGTTGGTGTGTGGCTAAAATCTAATTATCCACCTTGATATATCGTTTCGTCATGTCGTTTATCACTTCATGTTGTCCGACAGGCTGATCGGCGCAGTTTCTGATTTGGCAAACTTGATTGATTGATTTATTAGCGTAGGCACTTCGGTCTCCTCAGGCTATTTCGTGCCGTGAAAAGAAACAAAGAAAAAAAATTATGTTGTGAAAGTCAATTTATAAGTTCTGAAGCCAGTTCGTTTTTCTGAGAAAAATGAAAAGTAGATTGATAAGAAAAGGGTGCTTATCTCCCAACAGTGTGGGCAAAGAAAAGGGAATGTTGTGTGTGTGGCAGTAGTTGGTAGGTGTTTTTCGATGGCCATGGTATTGTTGACAGTGTAGGAGAACATGTGACATTGTAAGATGAGTATTGCATTATGGGCATGAAGGTCGAGGTGAAGAGTGTAAATATATCGATGGGTGAGAAAAGTATGTCCTATGCGGAGTCGCGATAAAACTTTTCCTTCTTGTCTGTTTTTTATATGATGTGGTCCAGTTATCGATGACAGGTTTGGTGAGACGTAATTGTGTGTGGTTTGTAGTTTCAGTCCATTGTTGGTTCCAAACATGCCGAATGTTCTGCCGTATTGTTGATTTGATGGCGTCAAAATGTGGTGGGATTTCTGTGATATGTGGTAATTGTAATGATCGTTTTGCTAAATGATCTGCTTCCTCGTTTCCTGGGATGTCACAGTGACTGGGCGCCCACAGGAAACGGACCTTCATGATGAAGTGTTTCATCACATGAAGTGCTTCAAGTGTGTCATAAATGGAAATATGGCAATGGTGCGAAAAGGAAAGTGAAGAAAGTGATTGAAGAACAGATTTGGAGTCGGAACAAATGACGACATTGCGCATGGGGTGACAAATTGAACAGTTGCGGACATAGCGAAGGGCAATAAGAATGGCGTGCAATTCGGCGATGAAAATGGAGGTCCCGTTTGGCAAGCGATGTTGTTTTTTTGTGCGTACCTTCAACAATGGCGTTTCCTGCGTAATTTGCGTCTTTAGATCCGTCGGTGAAGACAAAAGGAACATGGCGATAACGAGAGTGAAACTGGTGGACATTTTGTTTGGCGCATTCTGGATAAAGCTGTGATTTTGGAGTGGTGGTGAGATAAAAATATTTCGTTCGGTCATCTGCCACGGTGGTGTAGTTGGTGGAAGAAGAGCAGTAATATGTGGAATATTGCATTGGAGTTGTGTAGAAAATGTTTTGATGCGTGAAGCTATGGTAAGGCCGGTTCGTTTTTCGGCGGGACCTAAATAGTCGTGGTGTAGATTTGGGAGAATTTGTAAAGATGTGTGTGCAGAGTGGTGTTCTCTAACTTGAATTTTTGCGGCATACCTAAGTGTTTGTTCCATTCTTCGGAGAGCTAATAGTGGAATTCTTCGGAGAGCTAATTCCTGATTCGGTTTGTAAAGAAGTGATGGGAGATGTGGTCATTGCACCGAGTGCTATGCGGATAAATTTATTTTGCAAGGTGCCCAGCATTTTCAAAGCGTATGTACTGCTACCTGCGTAAACTACCGAACCATATTCTATAATTGGAAGAACCAAGGATTTGTACAGTTGTAAAAGCGTGTGACGATCTGATCCGAATGGTGAAGACGTAATGCAGCGAAATAAATTGAGTCGGTGAAAACATTTGGTCTTGGTGTGCTTGATGCGTTGATGCATGGAAAGTCTACGATCGAAAATAATACCAAGAAATTTAAACGAATTTACAAAAGATATGTCAGTGTTTCCGAGGTGAAGTGGTGTTTCTGGATTTGGGCACGGAGACGATTTGCTAAATATCATTGTGGCAGATTTTGGAGGCGAAAATGTGAAACCCTATTTGATGGACCATTGGTGTACCCGGTTAAGTGCGTTTTGGAGTCTAAACAAGCAATTTTTTCATTTTTATCTCTGCACCAAATTGCGCTGTCATCTGTAAAAAGAGTATGATATCTGAGGTGGCATGTCGGTGAAAATATCGTTAATGATGATATTAAATAAAACTGGTGATAAACAGCTTCCTGTGGTAATCCGTTTTTCATGAAATGTAACTCTGAAATCGATGACCGGCACCGGAGATGGAAATGACGGGAACCAGACAAAAATCCTATCAAATAATGAGCTAAATTCCCTTTGACGCCGATGTGAAGATGTTTGGAAATTAATGCGGGTTTGTATACCATATCATATGCTTCGCTAATGTCTAAAAATACTGCGATGGTGTGTTCATGTTTTTTTATAACCAAGGCGGATGTCGGTTTCTAATCTAATGAGGTGATCTATTGTGCTGTGTCCATGACGAAAGCCGCATTGAATTGGAGATAAAAGATAATTTGTTTCTAGGTACCAGGTAAGACTTTTTATAATTATACGTTCTAATAGTTTCCCTACACAACTGGTGAGAGCGATGGGTCGAAAATTGTTGGGGTCGCTGTGATTTTTGCCGGGTTTTGGTATAGGAATGATGAGGGCTTTCTTCCAGGATTCAGGGAAAATATGACCTAACCATAATTAATTAAATGTCCGCAAGATGCAATGTTTCGTGTGGTCGGATAAATGTCTAAAAAGGGAATAATGTAAATTGTCGGGCCCTACAGAAGTGTTACCGGCGGAGGAAATTGTATTTTCTAGTTTCGAAACTTGAAAAGGAGCATTGTATGTTTCAGTGTTGTCAGAATCGAATTGTGTTAAATCGGTGTGAAAAGCGTGTTGTGCATTTTGTAAGAATTCCGGTCTGTAGTTGTTATCAGAGCTATTATGGGCCATGATGTCTGCTATTGTATTTACTATTGTTTGTGGGTCTGTAATGGTGATATTCTGGATTTTGAAGGCCGGGAGTGGTTTAAATGGGATACGTCCAGACAATCGGCGGATTAATTTCCAGATTTGGCTTAAAGGAGTTTGAAAGGTGAGTTGTTGTAAATATGATGACCATGAACGCCGCCTAGCATCGCGAATGATGCGGCGGGTTCGGGCTCGTTCACGGTTTCGGTGAAGTAAATTGTGTGAATCGGGATGTCTGAGATATTTTCGAAGTGCTCTTTTTTCTAATTGCGATGGCCTGTGCTACTTCCGGACACCACCATGGAACTGGAATTTTTTTTGTAAAAGGTTTGGTGAGTAGAATTGTAGTAGATGCTGCTTCCAAAAATGTATTTGTAATTAAGTTGATGTTTTCGACGGGAGAAATGTTGGAGTTGTATTGAATTTGTGAAAGCTCCTGAAATGTTGTCTAATCAGCTTTCGAAATTTTCCAGCGTGGGATAAAACTGGGTGTGGTATCGGTCGCAGTTGAAAAAGTGGGTATCAATTTTATGGGGTAGTGATCGCTTTACGAATGTCTGTCTATGGTCTAATCGAAATCGTTGGCCAGAGTTAGAGAGCAAATTGTCAAATCTATTGCAGTTTCTGTGTTGTGTCCGAGGTGAAAAAAACGTTGGCTCTCCAGTGTTAAGTATTACTAAATTGTGTCATTCTGAAATGTGTTGAATAATGCGTCCGCGAGTGTCTGGGTGTGTACATTTTTTTATCCCACGCTGGGCTATGAGCGTTGAAGTCGCCAAATAAGATGAACGGGTTTTTGAAATTAGTAATGAGGTTTTTTAATTGTGTGAAAATGTTTGTGTTGTCTGTAGACGGTGGAATGTATAGTGAGCATACATCTATATTTAAACGTAATGTACAAGCTACGGCTTGCAACGATAAATGAAGTGTAATTTGTGTATGTGTGTAATCATTGTTAATGAAAAGGGCTGTACCGCCACTGCGGTGTGATCCACGAACCTCATCGTGGCGGTATAGCGAATAATTGAAAATATTGAAATTATATGTATCGGTAGGCACAAACCAGGTTTCTTTAAGTGTGATGAGAATCGGTGTTAAGATGATAAAAAAGGCTTTCATTTCTGCCCATTTGAAAATAAAACTACGGCAGGTCCATTGTAGAAATATGGACGTTGGTGAAAATGAATATTTGTCGGCACCTTTCGGTGCATGTCGGAGCCAGGATTGTAATTCTGGCGGACATGTGGGTTGGGTGCAGACGGCAGCGGTGGACCTGCCAGAGCCGTCCGGCCGGCCGGTGACCTTGGCAAGGTCACGGCGACCGGTCACTGCCGCGGGGTATGTCCGCCGGCTGGAAGTTGGTCGGGTCACGTGAGTGCTGGCCGGCGCTGGACATGCAGGACTCGATCGGCTGCCCGCTGATGGTGAACGAGAATTTGCTCCCGCAGCGGAGTGACTGCGGGGCTTGTCACTCCTCCCTGGAGTGGTCCGTTTGTTTGGAGCCGGAGTGGTTTGTGTGTTGGTAGCCAGGGTGGTTTGTGTCGGTGTGGTCAATGGTGTGAGTTTTTTTTAGTGGAGCTAATCCGGGAATCATGTCAGTTTGAATAGAAGTAGAAGTGGTGTTGACGCGAGGGGTGGAGGGAGCGACGGCGGCCGTCTGGGCGTAAGTTTTGGTCGAGGGGGAGGTGGCCTCGACAGACCGTCGGGCCTGGGGGTATGACACCCCGGTTGTGGCCTTGACGGCACAAACCTCCTCTTTGCGCCAGACTGGACATAGTGGTGATGTGGTCAGGTGGTCAGGTGTATTGCAGTTGAGGCCGTGGGCCGGTTTGGAGCATGTGGAGTCAGGATGAGGTGGTTCGCCACACTTGGAGCATCGGGCTGGTTGGCGGCATGTTTTGCTGCCATGGCCGAAGCGCTGGCAATTAAAACAGCGGAGAGGATTGGGAATAAAGACACGGACATGGTATCGGATGTAGCCGGCGAGGAGGGTCTTGGGAAGAGTGGTAGAATTGAATGTAATGACAAGGAGGCTCGTATCACGTTTCTGGCCGTCTTTAAAGGAAGTGATGCGTCGGACGTGGGTCACCCCCTCCGGCCTGAGCTCCGCCTGGATATCTTCCTCAGACATGAAGCGGAGCTCCGCCGTGAAGACGGTGCCCTTGGTGGTGTTGCGGTTGGAATGGAGAGTGATGGTGACGGATTTTCCACAAAATGTGGTGGTGCGGAGGAGGGCTTTGGTTTGGGCTCGGGATTGGGTTTTAATGACCAAGGTTCCGTTCGCAGGGGCTTCAATGTCGGGATTGGCTAGGGAGCAGATGGAAGGAGTTGTTTAGTCGGCCAGAAAACGTTGACACGGCGAAAGGAAACAGACTCCTCGACAGGCTTGACGACGATGTACGAGACAGCACTGTCGAGGTAGGGTTCGATAAGTTGGATTGGTTCAGGTTGGAAGGGCGTGGTCTGGGTCGGGCTTTGGTCAGCGGAGTGGATCGTGATGGTTTGGTCCGGATTGCGTGACGGGTTCGTGGTCTTTGAACGAGCAGGGGTCGGCGAGGCACAAAGGGCTTCCATGGCGTCATCAAGGGGAATTGTCCGGCGTGGGTCATCAATGGTTGTGTCGAGAGGTTGGGCATCAGGGGCCGAGTCCGGGGTCGCGCGATGGTCATCTGGTGTAGTTATGGGGAGAAACTGAGACTCGGAGTCCTGTGTCGAGCTGGGGTCATTGTCCTTTTTCCTCTTTTTCCCCATCACGGGGAAAAACCCCTACCGAACGAAATCTAAATAAACACGCAGAACAAAGGGAACGAAAATACTACGACGATGTAAACCGAGTGGGGCGACGGGTGTCACCCCACAAGAAAACGGAATGAGAAAAGAGCGACGGGTGTCACCCCACAAGAGAACGGAATGAGAAAAGAGCGACGGGTGTCGCCCCACGAAAATGAAAAATAAAGAACTGCGGTAACAAGCAGTCAGTCGCGCCAAAAAATGGCACAGCGGAGTAATCAGCGGGCTCTGGTTAGGTGTGAGCGGATAATACTGAATACTCCATGTTGGCAAACTTGGTCATTGGTTTTACGACACGTCGACCATTGAGTCATACAGCGTCGCCAATCTCTCACGCCGATTGGTCGCGGGCGAAGAGTAGCGACAGGTGAGATTTGGCAAACTGACGGACGTAGCATTTCTACGCTGCAGCACGAAGGAGTCAACGATGAGTCTCTCCACTGTTTCTCCGTTTCCTCACATCCGTCGCGTACGGTGCTTTTCAGTTGATTACGAGGCTGATCAAAATCAGATCGGCAGTCGAGAATCCGGAGGCCACGTGCCGGCGCCGCTACTGGACGGCCATTAAGGGTGTCACGCCATCCCGGCGCCGTAACCTGCTGACGAAACGTGGCGTCCACACCGTCCATGTGTCGCAAAATGACCCTTAACGTCAGCTGACTGGCAGCCGATCGGTCGCCAGCGCAACCGCCGCGGGCCGTGGCGGGCTCACCGGGGCCATTGCACCGTCTCCGGGGTCATGGCCGCGGACACGGTGATAGGAGCTGCATACGAGGCGTCCGATTATCGGACCCACGTGCCAGGTCTAGCCAGGAGATTCCCCGAACAGGAAACTGACAGTGACGGCCGGAGAAGACGGGTGGGATTGGAGGTGGTGACCGCCAGGCAGAGGAAGACGGGTGGGGTGGTGGTGTTTGACGTCAGACCCAGCTGGTATGTACAAGCAATCCCAGTAGCGGCTCGCATCGTGCTGTGTCCGCGATTACTGCTTACTTCTCATTAACTTTAAACACTGGAATGTTGCATGTTGCGTGCTGTTTGTTTGCAGTTTGACTGCAAAGGATCGATGTTCGGCTACACTGCTGGTCGGCAAATGTTACAATATCATGGATGCCACGCTTCGATGGGTCAGGTGGTGCACGAAGGCAGGTGTGGGGGTGAGAATGAGGGTGGCGGTGAAGGTGTGGATAAAAATAAGGTGAGGGTTTGGGTATGGGTGAACATAAGGACGAGGGTCAGGGTCAGGGTCAGGGTCAGGGTTAGGATGAGGGTACGCAGCTGCGGGCTTGGCGTCCTCTGAGTCTGCCACGAGTCCCTGAGTGACCCGTGAGTGAACCATGAGTAACCGGTGAGACAGCGCGCGCTGATGTGAGGCATGCAGAGTGTTAGCGGCAAGGTGAGCCAGTGTTTGTTTGGTCAGTGAGGTAGGCTGATTGTGTCAGACAGCAGCACGCAATCTGAAGAGGGATCGGTGTCAACCGACGCTGACGACGAGCATCGTCACCTGCCAGCACTCTTCCGCCACCTACCAGCACTCCTCCGCAACCTACCAGCACTTCTCCGCAGCCTGCCAGCACTCCTCTGCCACCTGCCAACACTGCTCCTCTAAAAACAAGAGCTGTCAGTCCTTGAAAGGGACGATTGAAAATCAAAGAGCTCCGAACCAGAAAAGGAGACGGACGACAGTCAGGGAGACAATTGGACTGGACATTACAGAGTAGTATCAGACAGCTACTTCGATGCGGGCAATTAGCAGGTTGTCAGCTCAATCGAAGCTAAAGATTGCAGTATCGTATCGAGAATCTTAAGCTTGGACCCTGGCATTTTAGTCGTTATGTTCAGCACTCCTGACCACAATATTTATTTTTAAGTGAGCGCATGCTTTGTTTAAAAAAAAAAGGGTTTCTGATGGACGTTAGTCGGTGGCGGTCCAGCCGGCTCTGGCTGAGGAGCAGCCAGCCAGACGCCGGTTACGTGCTATGCCGTCATGTCGCGTGGTCTGCGATCTCAGAAGTGTGGCGAACAGTGTCGGCCGGGGGCCGGATGCCGCGCCGAGCGACTGTATGCGGCGCAAGCTGAGCGGGAAGGCTGCCGAACGGACGCGCCTGTGGCACTTATGCTAATTCAGTCCACAATTCGGCGCAGCGCGTGCGAATTTGATATACGGACGCCATGTTCGGCAGACGAGAACGATTTTGCCAGCTTGTAGCCAGTTTCAGCTGAACTAAATCGTTCTTTGGAACCACAGCAAGGGACGATTTCCATAATCGAACTCCGCAGCGGAGCCTAGAGCACGAATCCCAGATTTGTATGAATGGTGGCGAATCGTCGAAATCAGCTTTATCTATCTGTGAAATTGCAAGACATCTACGAAAATTGGACGCAATCAGGTGGATGCATTCACGGACTGCCACACGAGCACAGCTTCCGCCAGTCCCACGCTTCCTGTCGCCGTACGGCGCCAAATCCTGCGCCTGGAGCATGGGACAACATTTGCCCGTCTCTTACCCTCGCTCGTCCAGCACTTTTTATGGCGCCTTATTCTGGGCGTGCATACACACACACAATGTCAATATTGGTAGATGGTGTACATTGGCGCGCGTAGTGTGTGCCACGTCCAGGTACATATCAGCCGTGTGCGTGTACACATTAGTCATGTTCGTGTACAATTGGTGTACAAAATAGCTTGGTAGACATATCCCCCGTCCATGCATGCCCTGCATAGCTGTAGGTACTCTACCGCAGCACAGCTATGTTTGCGGGTCAGACTATCTGTTAGGTGGTTGAGGTTTTGGCTGGTCAGCTATGGAGCAGACTACTGTGGACCGTGTCGTGTCGGATACCTGGATTGCAGAGTTTTGTTAACCAGCCCGCTGCGCTTCTCCATCCCCAGCCTCGTGCTATGCACATTGCACTGCCAGACTGGGCATTGCACTGCCATTGCACTGCCATTGCACTGCTGGGTCGGAGTTGGGACCAGGCGATCTTTCGGGTCGCGTCAAAGAGACCAAAAGTCCAGGCTTCGCCCACTAGCAGATCTATTTTGTCGGTTTTCGACCTGTACTGCGTCTTGCGGAACCTTTGGCTTACATTTTCTATTTAAAAAATATTTGCATTGATGGAAAACAAGGAGCGTTGAAATTGAATTCAGCACCAAAACCTGCCACAAATATAAATGCGTTGCAGCCAGAAATCTGTTTTGGCCACACTAGGTTACCTGGGCCATTGAGCTAGGATGAACTTCAAAATTGGCAAATATTGGGCGCTATATGACTGTCGCAATCGATGCAACCCTAAGCCCAAATATCCAACCAGAGTGCAAACATTAGCATATATGTAGAAGGCATGTAGACTGATATAATAATAGCATGTGATATTATTTGTTTGTTTCGAAAAGACTATAATGCCAATGTGGCAATTTGTCATTTCGGGAGAGGACGGTGCTGGAGCACATTTCGCGTCACACCTTCGTGACCTGAGCCAATATCGACCTGAAATTCGTGAGCTATCTGTATGAGCGAGCGGTTCCAGTCTAGAATCGCTCGCTCTCCCAATCATGGAATGTCGTATCGAGTGAGACCGCGCCTCGAAATCGCCTGATATGTAGTCTGAACTGCATCCCTGCCAGTCTTGCGGCACAGTATCCCTATGCAGGGTATGCAGGTGTCAGGACACCCGCCCAGTCTTGAGTGCCAAGCTGTTTGTGAAGCCAATTGTTCACACCAACCATGCATGTGCTCAGGCTCTGGATACACCAAAAAGCACCAAGCACCCGGTTGAGAACAGTAGGTGGTGCAATATTTCCGCGCTAGGCCCACAAACCGCCACTCGGACAGCCGACGCTTGCCGTTTTCCTCGCCATCTATCTCAACTAAGGAGAAACGACCATCGTTCTGTCTCAGCAGCTGACAGATCGGCAGCGGTGAGCACCCCTCCCCCCGAAGCCATGGACCGTGCGGTGACTTCGCCGTCTCAACAGATCTGACCTTTTCGTGCTGCTGAATTGCCGCGTTACCGGTGAAGCCACGCGGGCTGTTGCACTGGCAAACACGCGAGTCGCTCGTCAAATCGGGACCTGGCTGCATGCCATGGCTCGCCTGCCACACGAAAATCCCAATCGGCCCGCGATGAGCATTTAAATAAGGGAGCCGCGCAGTGCACGAGATCTCGCGCTGAGCCATGGCGTGCCCCCCCCCTACCAGTATCGACCGTCACGTGACTGTGTGACGTCACCATTCGGCGGTCGTCCGGGCCCAATTAGAGTTGTGCGCCGCACTGTATGTGGCGGACGATTCATCTGGCGCGTCTCGTTTGGAGTAGGCCGACCATCGTTACCGTGGGTTCGTGAATAGCATGATATGGAAATCTGGCGATGGAGCGGGTGTTTAGAATAGGTCCGCCATCGTTATCGTGGGTCCGGATAGCATGAGATGGAGATCCGGCGAGGCAGCGGTGTGGTTCCCACCGACCCAGCGATGGCTGTGATGGATCTAGGCGTAACGATGGCAGAGGAGTGCAGACAGGCACTCCACCACAGGCATGGACGAGCATTTCTACTGGATGCACCCCAACACGCGCATGCTGATATGGCCAAAACCGAGGGAGAAAGGACGTCCTTATCAGGGCCAACCACGGCCTCCTGCTTCCTGGAAGCGTGCGATTTCCACGCCTGTGCCGGAATGTTAGTAAAGTTACAAGAGTGAGCAACATTTCAGACTTCGTACTTGCTAACGGCATCTCAGCAGAGGCCTTGGTTTAGAAGGGTATCATGGACTCAGACCACGAAGAGATTCAGGCTAAGTTCCTTCTACTCAGTCTATTACCTCCAGCTGTATCTAGATCGACTATTATAACTACAAGCGAGCGGATGTTGACTCACTGCGACGCTGTCCGAAACTTTTCCCGTGGAGCGTGCTGGATGGCTTAGATGTTGGCAATGGTGATGTGGAAAGATTTTACTCGCCAGTCGAAGCTGCTATTCGTGATTATGTGCTGCGGTCGTGACGTGATAATGTGCCGCGGTCATGACATGATAATGTGCCGCGGTCTTGACGTGATAATGTGCCGCGGTCGTGACCTGATAATGTGCCGCAGTCCTGACGTGACAATGTGCCGCGGTCGTGACATGATAATGTGCCGTTGCCGTGGTCGTGACGTGATAATGTGCCGCGGTCGTGACGTGATAATGTGCCGCGGTCTTGACGTGATAATGTGCCGCGGTCGTGACCTGATAATGTGCCGCAGTCCTGACGTGACAATGTGCCGCGGTCTTGACGTGATAATTTGCCACGGTCACGACGTGATAATGTACCACGGTCGTGACGTGATAATGTACCACGGTCTTGACGTGATAATTTGCCACGGTCATGACGTGATAATGTGCCGCGGTCATTACTCCTCACCATAGGCTCCCGCCATGGTTCGACGGTGAGGCCAGGCGCGCACTGGCTAAGAAAAAAGGAGCACATCGTCGAATGACGACGAACCCGAAATGACTGTCATTCGTCGTGATTTTAGGGAGAAACCCGACTTCTTTAAACGTCTGATCGGATGTAGGTACTGCAATTATTTAAGTGGACTAGTGGAAGACTAAGACGAAGCCAAAGCGATGCTGTTCAGTTTTAAATGTCTTAAAAGGATTGGTTCCGTTCCGCCTCTGCTCGATGGAAGCACGCTAATCAGCGATGACGTTGGACGCGCCAACCTGCTGAACAGAGCCTTTTCAGCCAAGTTCACAGCACGGGATGTATCCCAGTATCTCCTACTACAGGACTACAGCTGGTCCTATCTTACAGACTTTCGGCCCTCACTATAGCAAATTCGTAAGATTCCCATTGAGCTTAACCCGCACACAGCGTGTGGACCAGATAACATCAGCACCCGAAATCTCCAGGAGTGTGCTGATCAATTATGCGTTCCGCTGCACAAAACTTGCAGCCTTTGAGTTAGGCAGGGAAGTTTCAGATCCGGTGGAAAATGGCAAACGTCACACCCATCCATAAGAAGGACGACCGGAAACTGCCAACGAACTACCGAGTCGTTTCACCTTTCTGCTTGCGTTGCAAGGTTCTAGAAAAAAAAACATTTTCGGTATTTTGTGTGCTCACGTGTTACCAGTACTAACTGACGTTCAGCACGGTTTTATTCCTAAGAAGTCATGTGCTTCAAAGCTGTCCTGAGGCACGCCTGGGATTCGATCGCTACCGGCTACCAGGCGGTTGCGATCTACCCACACTACTCTTCGGCTTTACAAATTGTCAACCATAAACTCTTGCTATGCAAGCTCGAAAATTAAAAGCATGTTTAAGACAAAATTATCTATCCGATATACGCACAAACTTGACTGGTCGCCGGCAGCAAGTGATAGTCAACCGGACGGTCTCAGGCGGAGGTCAGGTCACTTCCCGTGTACCGGAAGGAAGTTTGCTGCCCTCACTGTTATGTTCAGACCACGGTCGTATACACGGTGTGTGATACGACGCTGCAGCGTGAGACTGTGATGCGAGACCTGGATGTATACGTGGACAATACATTGTCATTCGCACAGCGTGTGGATTGAACTGTGTCAAGTGCGAACCGAGCGCTAGGGCAGTTTATTAGATCCATGTAGGCAGGAGTTCCTGGTATTAAATGCTCCAGAAGTGCTCTGTTAACTGCATACAACGCAAACATTAGGTCTCGACTTGAGTACTGCTCTATCATATGGGCGAGCGCAGCCGCCACACACCTGGCCCGGATAGACAGGGTAGAGCACAAGGTTTTAAGGTGGTTTTTAATATTTTGCTTGCCACTACGCGATGTAGTGGCAAGCAAAAGCCAGAGCCTATGCAATATCAGGACCTTGTTCGCTTGAATAACATGACCTATGTTTCCACTCGTCGCGTGCTGGTCAGCATCACCTTCTCACGAAGCGTTGTCTGCAGGAGGACGGACTCATCCGTTTTATTGCAGAACTTCCAAGTAAGCGTCCTGTAGAAAAGCTGGTTGTGGGGACACTTTAACTTCAGGAATTTAGGCCCTACCCTCCCAATTCATGTTGCGATAGTTTCCGGCAGATGCCATGCCACGGGTCGGCCGAGCTGTCTCACAGCTTACGTCGGCAAGCCACCGCCGCCGCCGAGGCCAAACAGTAAACTCTAGCCCCTGTCCTCCCCAATGTCCGGTCAGGTGTCGAGGTGCAGTGACCAGGGGATGGGTACCAGCACAGCCGTCTGACGGCGTGACCTCGATGCAAGCCGCCGCCTCTGGTCTGATGAAATATCTGACGTGAGTGTGAATGCCAGTGAGGTGATGTGACCGTCAGTGGGTGATGTATGTCAGTAATTATATTATGGGAACAGTCGAGCAGGTGGGTGTAAGTACATGAATGGTATGACCGTAGTATGACTGTGATGTGACAGGTTCTTTCACTGTGGCAACAATATGCCAGGTATGTGTCGAGTGCTGTACGTGTATGTGTGGGAGGACAGATAACAAATGTCATACTCCGTGGCCAATGTGAATGTGTCTGTGCCGTCAGAGGTACGTTAAGACAGATGTACGTATGGTCTATCCATGTGTGTAAGGATGATGAATGATTGGTTGACTGCTGGATGAATGTTACTGTGTTGGTAGAATGTCGGATGACAGATGGGCTGCAACGCCCCGATCTGCCGGCTTCCTGCGTGCAGCTGGCTTAGGAGT